>OX457086.1:3197411-3434990 GCA_949752835.1 Empis stercorea
TGCCAACATCATTGGCATCGACGGTACTACAACAACATGTTAATGCTGCTTTACAAAATTCAGCTATGCACAGTAAGAAATTCAATTAATTTGCATATGTAAAATAATATTTTTTTTTTTAAATGTTATTTAGAAACCTTTAATTCGTCAAAACAATTGGACGGTGCTCACGATACTTCAGACGAAGAAGGTAGTGAAGAAAGTGATGAAAATTTAGATAACGATGATGATGATGATGTTGATCGAGATGAAGATGAAGATGGTGATGCTGAGGGTGGTGCTGAAGAAGAACCATTAAATAGTGAAGATGATGTTACAGATGAAGATGCAAGTGATTTATTTGATACAGATAATGTAGTTGTATGTCAATATGACAAGGTGTGTAAAATATTTTTTCTGTTCATTGTAAAATTCTGACAATGTTCGAATTTTGTATATTACAAATATGAAAAAGTTGAAATAATATAAAATAGAATTTATATCATTTAAGGAAATTAATTAATTCAATATTTTGTTGTTGTTTTTTTTTTTTTTAGATAACACGGTCTAGAAATAAATGGAAATTTTATTTAAAAGATGGTATCATGAATGTAGGTGGAAAAGATTATGTATTTCAAAAATCAAATGGTGATGCTGAATGGTAAAAAGAAACAGTATTTTTTTTATGTTTTTTCACTTTATCTATATATTCTTTTTTTTGTTTTTTGAAATATAAAAAAAAGAATATAATTAAATTTTCAATTAAGATTATTTAAAATAATAGTAATAAATACAACATGATGAAACTAATACCAATAGAAACATATAGATATTAATTTAAAAACAAAACCCACAATTAAAGCTCAATAATATAATTCATTTTTTTTATATATGTTGTCATTCATCCCCGTTAAGTTAAAAATGTTGTAAAAGAAAAAGAAAAAACTTTTTTACAAGAATATTTTAAAGGTGTAATAAAAATATAAATTTTTTTTGTTTTTGGAAATATAATTATTTCGAAATATCCAACAATTAATTTTGTTGTGTGGTTTTCGGCAAGATATGCAGCTTGTTATGATAATTAAAATTCTTACTACTAATTTTTGTTTGTTTGTTTTTTAAATTGCTCAATAAATAAAAATAAAAAATGTGTTTAAAAAATAATCAAAAAATAATTAATAATAATAAATTAAAATATTTTAATTTACTTAAAAAAAAAAACTATTTTATATTTAAATTACCAATTTCATTAAATTTAAAAATAAAAATGACATTTTAATTTCAAAGAGAATCAAAGAAAATTTTTTATATATATATAAAAAAAAAACATAATTGTTTAAAAAAGAAAATTTATAAAAAAACTTAAGTGCGTTTGGTTAGTCTATAATTTTTTTCTTTTTGTTGTTTATTAAATAAAATATTTGTTATATGAACAAAAAATAAATTATTGTTTTTTTTTTAAATTAAAAAAAAAATACATTACTAATTTAATATTTATTGTATTTTTTGTTTTACTAAATCGATGGGAAAAATTAATTACATTTTAGTTAGTAAACCATTTTATGGTTAAATTAAAATAAAAAATATATAAAAATTAGTACAAAAAAAAAAAAAAAGAAATATCGAATACTAAAATTTAAAAAAATAAAATAAAAGAAATGATTTTTTTAAAAAGGACCAAATAGAATATAAAACTGGAAATGTTTGAAAAAAACTAAAAGATTAATAAAAAAATGTTTTATTATATAATTTTATCGTATATTTATTATTATATTGTGTTGTAGAAATAGAACAGCTTCGCCTTGATTATCTGCATTTTCAAAATTATATTGACCGTTTTTTTTTAGTATACATATATGAATTTCCAATCAATAAAATCTTAATTCATAAGATTATTATTTCATCAAACGACCTGATTAGACATAATAATATAGAATCATTGATAATTGATCATTTATTATGATGAAGTATATTTCTTTCGTAGGTATATAATAAATTTATAATGTAGTAAACAGTTTATGTAAAATGAAAATATATTTAAGGTTTGGTAAAGAAATTTTATAAACTATACTTAAAATTTATATATTAGTTCTTGTATGGGGTAAAAGTTAATTCACTTTCTTATGTATTTAGAGATATTTAATTTGTTATACAAAAAAAAAGGTTTAGCATTTTAGTACTTAGTGTATACAGATATTAGCTTTCACTCACGTATTATTTTTTCTAGTCCGCAAAATTAATTTAATGCCAACAATTATAGTAAAGAAATTTTATATTTTCTTTTAATAATTTGTATATAATTATTTAAACATTTACAAGAAGCATATTTTTTTTTAAATTATTAAAAATATATTAAAATTTATATAAATGGTAAATCAATATAGTATTATATAATTAATTATATTATTATTGATATTGAAATTTGAAAATGACTAGATTCATTGTTATAATAATACTAAACAAAATAATTTTATACGATATGAAAATATAACTAGTCTAGGTTTAATAATTATTTAAATATTTTAAGCATAATTCTTATTTAATTCGATAAATTATTTAAATGCAGTAAATATGTATATATAATATTATGTGTAATATTGATAAGACATTAATAAGAATTCAATGTTTAAAAAAAAATTCTATTAATTTTTATATTATTATTGAAATTATATTTTTATAGTGATAATTCTTCAGTAGATAAATTTGTATTAGTATGATCTTCTGGTAAACGAAATTCAGTTAAAATTACAACTTCATATGGACTGCAATCAGATAAATGTAATAATCCACATAACCAACCATAAAAACCTTTTTCAATATCAGCAATTTCATTTAACCAACTAGAAAATTGTAAACTAAGTTGTACAGTTCCTAAAATAATGGTAAAACAAAAAATAATTAATAATATTTTTATTTAATTATTGATTAATTTTACCTGCATATAAACCTAAACCAATTGTACAAAAAACAATACCAATTGGATAGGCTAATATTAAAATTGGTGACATGAACAATTTATATAAATATGATTTTTCTTCATTAAAATATGTAAACATATTGTACCATGTTAATGTACCAATATAAAATGAATATATACTTGTAATTAATGTTACAAATGGTGAACATAAAATTGATAATAATAATATATGTAAACCAGTTGATATATTACAAATACAACATAAATTTTCTTTTTTCTTTGTTTCAATTGATAAAGCAATTTCATTAATTTTTTCTAATTCTTCACGGCTAATATTTACTTGTAAATCAACACATTGTCCTTTTTTACGGCCACGTTTTATTGTACCTGCATACAAAATTTAACAATTAATTTATAAAATCTAATAAATTTTTGAATAAATATATATATATAATATTTTACCAGTCATTGTTAAATAACTATCCATTGATCGTCCTGTATTATAACGATCTAAACTATTATTATGTTCATCGGTATTAAGTATACTAGTTTCACCAGATTCTAAATCATCATAATTTGTCAATATTGGTGAATTACGAGCAATTGGTTTCTTTTCTAAAATATCAGTTTGAATGTTAACACGTTTTTTGATTGAACGTTGTACATTATGATTATTATTATTTGTAGATGATATGCAATCATTTGATTTACTTAATTTTGTATCTAAACTACTTTCTGAATAGCAACTAGTTGGTGTTTTTGTTGAACTGATATTTGATTGTGATGTTAATAACGATAATGGTTGTAAATTTTTTAATTCATTATCTTCCGATTCATAAATATTATCTTTTTTATTATTGACTTCTATTATTGTTGTTGCAGCAACAGTTAAATCATCATTTACTGCTTCTTTTGGCAATTCTGGTAAAGGTTGTTTATTTTTTAGTAAAAGAGATGTTTTTACTAAATCATCTTCCAGTCCCGGAGAAGATGGAGATAATTTTTGACGAGCCTTTTTAGTTTAGAATATGATAATAATGAAATTATTTATGTTTGGTGGATTTAAAAAATAATTAAATAATTACCTGCCCGGTTACAATATGATCTACATAATTTTGTGCATTATTTGTTTTCTTAGAGCTTTGCCTTTTTCTTGGTGGTATAAATACTGGACGATCATCCTTATTATTGCAATTATCTTTTCCAACCATTTTTGTTTATTTATTTTTTTATTATCACAACTTTAAGTGGTTCTTTTTTTTTTCTTAAAAATCTAAATGGTATAATTAAAGTGTCTACGAAAATAAAAAATAATAAATATAAACAAAGACAATCAGTCGTCAGTCTAATTTTTTTTTATTGATTTTTAACCATAGTTAATAGTTTAGTTTAGTCTGCTGAGTAGTTAATAGTTCTATTCCATTTTTATTTTAAATTGAATTGGTTGTTTCTTTCGCGCAGTGTTACGCGAATAAATTTCGGACAATCACTCGTATCGGATCACTCGTATCTTTGTATCCCGTCCGATGTTTAGACAAGTGTGAATAGGTAGTTGACTGTACCATTTTTGTGTGTGTGTTGGAGTAGGTTCTCCATGACGAACATACTTATATCTCCTCCTTAGTCGATACAATTTTTGAATCACAAATTGTAATAATTTGCTTAAAATATTTTTTTGAGACAGTTGGCCACCCTTACGAATACGGCTAAAACGATGCATTCGTGTAATCTACCCCTCTACCTCTAAATAATATTTTGACATTTGGGTATAGTTATTTTTTGTTTATGAAGATGGATAAAGCAATGGAGGAAAAAGGAACTCGAACAAAAATTCAAATAGAACAAATTAAATTACTAAAAGCAGAAAAATTATTATCACAATTATTAACAAAAATTAATGAAAACATAAATTCACTTGCGGTACAATAAAATTAAATAACCTACTATATTATAATACTTATATTTATTTTTCGCTACCTTTTTTTAGGTTGAAGAACTGCAGCTGAGAGCAAATGAAATTATATCTGATATTAAACCAAAATTAGAACAAGATACTTCAGATGTAAATGCAGATTTTAAACTAGATGAAAATAATTTGTCGCAAACACAAGAAGAAATTAATAAACAAAATTTATTTTTAGATGTTTTTGGTTGTCCAATGATAGATCAACAAGAATATGATTCTTCATGATTCTTTTTTTGTGCAAATACAATCACAATATATATATAAAATGTAATATTAATTTTTATTTCATATTTTTTTTTTGTACATTGAAGATTAAAGTTTTCATGTATAAAAATATAATTCTTTTTTTTTTATTTCATTGAAAAAAGTAATTTTAATCTGTATCAGATTCTGAACTAGAAGAACTTGATGATGACGATGATTCAGAATCCGATGAACTTGAATCTGTTGATGAACTAGAATCACTAGATGAATCACTTGAGGATCCAGATGGACTGTTATCTTTTTTTAATTTTTTTGATCTACTATGTTCATTATCTGAATTATCATCACTACTTTCATTTATATTATTTTTATCTGTTGTTGTTGAAATTATTTTTTTGTCAATATTTTGATTCAGTCGTTTTGTTCTCGATGTACGATGAAGATATTTTCTTTTACCTTTGCATTCATAACTCCAATGTCCAAATTCAAGGCATTTTTGACATCTAACACCATTTGGAAATGCTTTAGCAAGTTGTGCGTTTCTGTAATATGAAGAAATTCTTTAATTTTATTTTTAAAAAAATATTTCTAATTTATTTACCGTTTATTGATAGCTAGTCTTTGGTTACCAAATCCATTCAAAGTCATTGTAGTAAAATGCAATTTTTCTTCGTATAATAAACAAATCTATTAAACATCGCAGTTTCCGAACTAAACTTCAAAAATATTATTTTTTGTTTGGGTTTTATAGCACCCAACAAACTATAATCCACTGTTAAATTTACCCAACAAAATTAAGAACCATATTTATTTTATAACTAGGAAATCGGTTAGTTATATTTTTTATTTAGGAATGGAATAATTGGAATGGGCCGAAACTATAATAAAAAGTATAAACGAGAATAGAAACGAATAGCAACTTAAGTTGCAAAGAAATATCCAGGAGACGGGTACGGTCAAAAAAATTGAAAAGCAGCCGATATGAATAAATTTCAACTGAATATTAATACGAACGACTGCAAACAGCCAAATATTTCTCTGCCATTCACAGAAAATTTAAAAAAAATATTTATTTGACAGAAATTACTCAGAGAAATGTTACGATTTGACAAAAATTACTCAAAAATATTAGTCATAATCATGGCTTGCTATTTTGAATTAAATATTCGACACAAGAAATAATAAAATTGAAAATTAAAACTTTTGCAGTCTCTTTTCAGTAACTGCGTAAACTGCAAAGTGTGACTTTGTTTTCTAAAATTAAATCCGACAGACTGCGCTGCTTTTGCTGCAAAACTGAATTTTTGACCGATTTGCAGCAAAAACTGCGCCTGAATTCTTGACCGCACCCGACATATACATAAAATTGTTTTCTGAAAGCTTTTATAATTTTGTCTCTATGGAAATTAATATGATAAATTATCCGACTTTCACATAATTTAATGCAACGTAATATAACCTAGAAATAAAATAAAATTAACAATAATAATAACTTTCGTTCTTTTAATCAGATGGGTTTGGAATATTCTGGCGTGCGTCATAAATATTATATTTTTTCTATTCCTTCCACGGAATGAATAGAAGAAAAAACGGAAAATGTCGGAATCCACAATACGACTACGGAATAAATGTTTATTGGGTGAAATTGCGCGAAAAATTTGTTATTCCAAAATTTAAGTTTTGGAGAGTGCTGGCAATTTTGATTTTTTTTATCTTTTTTTGACAATTTTCATTTTTCTTCACTTCAGTTCAGTAAGTTCAAGAAAATTCATCGAGATAAGTTGTTGGATGATCCTCTCAACTTAAATTAATAAAAAAGAAAAAATTTATAATATTGTGTTAGAAATTAGGTAATAAAAACCTTAATTTATAATAAATATTAAAAATTAAAAATTATTGTAAATTGGTTTTTTGTGCGTGTTACCACATACCATATTTTTTTTTGTTGGAAAAAACAAGGATTTTTCTTTTAATCGAAAAGTGTACCTAATTTAAGTTAAATTCTGATAAGAAAATTTCATTTTTTTAGTGCATTTGAAAATAAAATAAAAAAATAATTGTGTTACTTAGTTAATTAAGATTTTTGATTTTTGTGAAAAATCGAATTTTCGAAAGAACGAAAAAATACAATATGTTTTCGGGACTTACAAATCAAGTGACCTCTTGGATGGGCGCTGTTAAGGGCGAACCACAAGATGAAGAGGTACCACCGCCACCACCTGGTTCACAGACAGAATCTGCTGTTCCTGTTCCTGCTGCTGTTCCAATAGAACAATCAGCACAGGATTTAACAGTATCAGCAGAAGGAGAACAGGCTATCGCTGAGGGTGACGAAGCTGGTCAAAAAAGGTAAATAATTTTCTATAATATAGTATATTTTCTATAATTTACAAATTTTTCATAGATAAAAATTAAGATATGTACTCTACATAGAATTCCTATTAAATTTTCTTTTTTAGAGTTTTCTTCGACTTTCCTTATTATGTGTATCATAGTATGCGAAAAAAATCGATTTTCGAAATACAAAAAAAAAAGTTTTCTTTTTTCGTTCTCTGTTGTTCAGTGGTTGGTGAAATAATATAATTGATTTTTTGCGCATCCTCTTTCGTTCCCATTAAATAAGTTTTTTTTTTTCATAATATAAATGCTATAAGCTTTTGCAATAATGGTTTATACACACTTTTTTTATTAAGGTGGCTTCGATTAGGCTTTTTTTATAGTATAGTATAATTCATTTTTCATTCGAAATTAAAATACTTTTGATCCACCTGATCCATTCCAATAAAAAAAAAAAAGAGACTTTTACATAAAGAAAAATTCTCTATAAATTTTATGGTAGAATAAAGTTTTTTTCTTCTTAATTGTATATGAATATTATAATGGGTATAGTAATATCATAAGGGAATGATGAAATAGATGAACATTTTATATGTTTTTATACCAATATTGTATTTTTATTTATATATTGGAATGTTATCGTGGCAAATTTATTACTGGGCATATATTACATGATGTTCTTTCTGAATTTTCAACTATTAAGTAATGTATTTATGTAGTATACATATATTTTCTTCCAGTAGAGATTCAATCTTTCTTAACGTATTTAGTTTAAACATATTTTAAATGCACAAAAAAATGATATATTATGTTTAAACAAGAAACTTTTTTAGGGAGGACAAATACTGACTTCGCCATATTTTTGATTGTGTTTCCCAACAAAATGTTTTGAAAAATGGATCGATAGTAAAACGTCATTTTTGTCCTAAATTTGAATTTTTCTTCTTGTATACTGTATATATACTACTTTAGTTTTTCTGTTAAGTATATGTGTTACATATGGATGTAAAAAAAAATTAGAATTTTACTTTAGTCCTTAGAGTTTATAATATATAATTTTTAAATGTTTGCTATTAAGTAATTAATAGATTAAATATTAAATACTATACCTACTTACTTATATTTATACAATTGATAATTTATGTTAACTATGTTTAATTATTTATATATAATACAACATTTTGATCCTTCTTAATATAAAATTAAATTGTCCTAATTTTTATAATAATAGTGTATAACTATATAAATTTATATATATACTTATAGTGCACTTGAAAAAATATTATTTTACGTAATAAGATAAATATATAAATTAATAAAGTACTTATAAGTATACTAAAAAACAGCAAAATATGATAAAAGAATTTAAGTATATATAATATAAATATAATTTTAATAAAATAATATTAAGCTCCTGTATATACATACTTAATAATCCTTATAATATAATAGTGTCATTTCGTTTTATTATATAAATTTATACTTTATTTATTTATACTTATATAAACTTATAGCAGTTAATTTTCGAAAGAAATGAACATCAAAATTTTTTATTATTATTACTTTCATTTATTATTATTATTTTTA
This sequence comes from Empis stercorea, assembly GCA_949752835.1. Classification (NCBI taxonomy): domain Eukaryota; kingdom Metazoa; phylum Arthropoda; class Insecta; order Diptera; family Empididae; genus Empis; species Empis stercorea. Next base: position 3,206,402 of record OX457086.1, read on the forward strand.
TTTAATATAAAGTACTAAAAAAACATTATTTTTTTAAATTTCGTGTATTCTAGCAAATAAAAACTTGGGTCCCATTTAAAATTGTTAAATAACGTAAAGAAAATGAAATGTTGAAATGGAAACCAATAAGTATTTAAACGACCATATTTATTTATGTTTCCAATATTCAAATTCAATATTAAGTTTACTTAATTAAAACTTAGTCTATTGGTATAAATATCCTTTCTTTAAATATATATGTAATTTTTCGTTCTGTATGTAGTATGTAACATAGTTCATTTATGTACATATACAACTGAATCATTGGGATTAGACTAAACTAATATATTTTTACAATAGATTTTAAATTATAAGACAATTTATATTCACAATTCACAAGATTGTAATCAAATATATTTCAATTATAATTATCAATATGTAGGTAATTATAAAAAAGAAACACACACTTACTATCCTAAATAAGTATATATACATTTTGGTAGGCAGGAAAATATTGAAATGAAGCGTATATTAAGTATAATATAATTAGATTTTGGACAATTGATTTCCAGTTTCTTAATACCAAGTTTTAGATTTCTTCTGACTTACTTTGCTTTATTACTTAATTTATACAAAACAACTGAAGGTTATAAAGAGTTTGTTTAAAATTTGTAATTTAATATTAAGTATATAAAATGCATTTGAAAGTATATTGTAACTTAATCTTTAGAAATTATATTAATCTATTTTTATATATGTATATTATTCTATGTGGGTTTATTGTAAAATGATGTATACGCCCAAAATGGTTATTTTGCCTTTCAAGGACATATATCAATGTCAAAATTATTATACTTTATAAGTAAGTATATTTTATTTTTATATTCGTTCTTTAGGCGTATTCGTATATATATAAAGCTTTTAAAAGTAAACAAAATATATGTACACGTGATTTCATATATTGTACGTAAGAAAAATACATCTCCTTTTTTTATAAGGATATAATTTAAAAAAAAAGAAATATTATCCTTGACTCATTAATCATTTATTTAGGACTTCTATATTTGTCCGTTTATTTGTTATCAACAAACAGATCTAGTCAGGGATTTTACAATTTGTTCATTTCGAAAATAAATGCACAATGCACTGTCACTGGTATAAAATTACTATCATTTTTACTAGAATGAAATTGTTGTATTATTTATTTGATGCAAGGACTACAAAATAAGCAAGCACTTAATTAAAATCCCTTCGCTTATTTGAACATTTGAAATATATATATAAAATTAACGAATATTTTTTTAAATATTTATTTTATGTATAAAAGAATTTATATATTTTTAATTGATAATTTTATATTTACATTTCACAAAAATATTTGTATACTTAAGATATTTATTGACTCATATTTTGCACATAACGCGGAAATTCATATTTTACTTATATATTTATAGTGATAATTTTTTCAAATATTTTTCATTTTCTCATTTATATTTGTTCCTTAAGATAAACTTTTAATGGAATTATTTTACTTTTGAACGAAATTTCATTAGAAATAATAATTATTGTTAAGATATTAAATTAAGTTTTCCACTTTTTAAATTTTAAAATTAAGTTATAGAAAAAATAATTTTTATATAAGTATTTCATCTATAAATAAATTCAATTTAAAAAAGATTTCGTAGAAAAGTTACTTAGTTTGACTCTACAGTTTATATATTTGCATTATCATCAAAATGTTCTTATCAAATTTTTATATTCGTTAATTTTATTGCTGTTAAAAATGTTGTATTTATATATTTAATGATTTTTTTGACTGCATATTATCATGACATTTATTTTTTTCCAATTTTTTTATAAGTATATATTTCACTGTAATCATTTCACTGCAGTTCCTATAGTAAAAAGCATAATTTTTTGTTTTTATATTTCATTTATAATATTTGGTGGTGTGACCTAAATAATGAAAAAATTATAAAAGGATAATAAAAATCAAACAATTATATTTTTTATATCACATTTTTTATAGTTGTTATACATATGTATAACGACTATGTTGCACCATGTAATGTTTTAATGGGATACGGTAGGGAAAATATATGTGTACATGTAGATACAGTTTTGTTGATTATGATTTCAACAATTTTTCTTTTCAGTATACTTTTGAGTATTTTTCAAAATATATTCACAAATGTATTATAGGTCTCAGGTGGAAAATAAAATGCTGTCACACATATATTTTGTTCTTGTGATACTATTACGATTACATATATTTATGCATAGTAATCGTATTTGGAAAATATATAAAATTGGAATAAAAATGAACAGCAATCAGTTATTAGAGGGAAAAGTGCCAAATAAAAGGGTCAGGAGAATATTTGTTGTTTTAATGGACAAAATCATGATACAATTTCTATTTATGGCATAATTTTGGCACTTTTGTATGAAAATCCAATACACTATTGTGTATTTGATTATGGCCAGAGCTTTTTTCTTGATAATTTAAAATTAATTTCATTATGTAGTTAGTAAGTAGATTTTACTTCAATTGTTATTATTTTATTATAATTTTCGTTAGTGTGAGACATAAATGCAATTCGTATTATTTCTAAGTATAGTGCAAAACAAAAATGTTTTTAGGCCAAATTAACGATAAATTGTTTAGTTTGGTTTACAAATACTTAACTACTTATTATGCTTTTTATTATATTTAAATAATATTTTGCATAATATTTTTCGGTTTTAAATATCCTTACATAAGTATAATTTGGCTCCAAATTGTATATAGTTTTTTTATAAATAGATTTTATTTCTCTTATTTTGCACAACTTAATTCTACTCTTCTTTGCTCTTCTACGATATTGATCTGGTCCTTATTTAACAATTTAATAAATTGCTTCATTTTATTAAAATATGATACATTTTCAAAATATTTACCTATTATAAGTTTATATATATAATTTTATCTTTATTTGATTTGAAATTAATAAAAATTTTTGATTAAAATCTTATTTAAAAAATTAGTAAAGTAAAAGTATAATAATTTTCTTATTATATTTGTATAGTATTCAATCTGAATATTTAATGAACTATCTGTGCGATTCTGCTGCCAGTCACAAGGCGCTATGACAGTCATAACTCTACATTAGTCATAGTTATGACTGGAGATTTTTTTTTGGTATTCTGGGTACAGTCTTAACTATGACTAGTCATAACAAATAGTCATAGCTATGATCAAGTATTTATTAGGTCTTAAGAGAGTCATAACATATTTGACAGTTTGGTAAATATAAATAACATAACATTTTAAAGTGCTATGGATATTCTGGCTACATTCTTGGAGTTTATTATTAGTGAATAGGAAAAAAAGTAATTTACATAATAAAATAATTTAAAAATTATTTAAATTTAATAATTTAATTTAATAATAATAATTTAATTATTATTTAAATTTTTCCATTGTCTAAAAGATAAGTTCCTAGTGAAACATCGAAATAGTAAAAAAAACTCACCAAATCGAATTAAATCCAAAAATAAGAATAAAATTTCTTTTATATCAATTTCATTTATATCGATTTCTTTTATATCGGCACACTGCAAATTTCAAATTTAAAAAATAAAACGACAAGTAAACAGTAAATTACAAGTCTACACAGCTTTGGAGAGTCACAACCATATACCACAACCATTAAAAAATTAAAAGTTATGACTGGTGTTTCAGAATACTGATTTCGGCATTAGTCATAAGCTCAGTCATAAGAAAAAAGTCATAAGAAGTTATGACTATTAAAAAGTCATAGCAACAGAATCGCAATGTATAACTATACAAACGAACAAAATTTAATGTACCTACATATTTTTGTAATCATAATCTATAAATTTTAAGTAGAAAGACGGCAACGAACACGAATAACAATTTATTATGTATAATCACTATTGACCATCGATAAGAAAAACGAAAGGATGGTATATAATGACAAAGTATTTCAAATAAGAAATTCATGTAAAGGAGGGGAATGATTTAAGTGATGGGCATGACAATGCTTGAAAAAGGATGAAAAATTGTCAAATTTATTTTTTTTTTATCTTGTAAACAGTTTAATGGTATACCACGATCAATAATAAACAAAATAAAATTTAACATCGTATTTCCTTTACGAATTTTCTTTTCATTGAAATGTAAATTAATTAGTTAACAAGACAGACTAATAAATTTGGATAACAAATTTGTCATTTTTTTATTCAATGAGAGTGGTTAACGTCAGAGTCGTCTTTCATTAAAATCTTCTAAGTGGAAAAAGTGTGAGAATTCTAAAGAGCTTTCCAAAAAGTGTAAGGATACGGCAAGTTCGTGTGTAAAAATCTAAGTTTTCAAATTATTGTTAAATTCGTGTAAAACGTCACCCATAAAAATTCTATCAAATGTTTTTTAAAAGATAGTCGATTAGAAATTTTTTACTACTAAGTATATTGCTATATGTATTGTGTATTTGATTATAACTTTTGATTAAAAAATATGTTTTCTAAAATTTTCTAAACAAAAATAATTCCCCTCAACTCAGAGGTTAATGTAAAATATTTGTTAAATCACATTTTACAATTAATTTACATTTACTTTTTATGAAATTTTAACAAAAATATATATTTAATATAAAGTAGGCAATAAAAAACTTTTTCTAGGACCACATTATATCTGGTTCATTTCTAGATTTTATATTTTTTATAAGCGCACGAATGCGCACAAAATTAAAATAATACACAAAAGGATGTTTATACTTATATATGTATAAAAATTAAATATAAGTATATATAATAATACTGTGTACTGTGTATAGTTGAGCATCACACTGTGATGCTCAACTATACATAGTAGATATATAACAGTCAGATAAGATGACATTGCCAGTTATCCAATTTTGTATTTTATCTTATATAAATACGAAAATTTCTTCATTCTTTTGAATTATATAAATGTGGTATGGGTTAGGTTAGAGAAATAACAAGTATCCCCGTATTTACCTACATATATTTGTATCCTATATTTTATACAGTCTCTTTTTCGAATACGATAATCAAAATTTTCATTTTTAAAAGTAAAAAATATAGCATTAAATATTTCTAATTTTGAAGCAAAGGTCATAATGAAGTCTTGTAATATTGTAAATGTTAAATGAATTTAGCTACAATAAATTTGACAGATCATAGACATAGTAAATATCTCATCAATTGGAACAAAACTAATTATTTATTGTAAATACTTAAATGAACTAATTAATTTGTCGGGAAAACCTCTAAACATATATAGGCCTAGGCCCACATCGGGCTGTTGTACCGAAAGCAGAAATATTTCACTATATTACAAATATTGTCCCCTACCCTGTTTAAAGCTAAAACATAAAAACATTGAGATATAATAAATTAATATTAATGTTGAATTATAATTTTCTTCCGTTTCTGTATATATATTATTACTTACGTAATTTATGTAAAAAATGTAAAATGGTGTTAGGTATAATACACCGTACGTTTTTTTTTCTTAAAAAAAACGAATTACATATTTCATTTTATTTATTTTGCAAATTCTTTTTTTTTTTATTATTATATTATTTTATTATATTTTTCATTTTATTTGGTATTACAAGAGAAAATCTCTGTAAGGATTTTGCTGTTTACTTTTGAAAAATATAAATTCGTGGGGGAAAATTTATATATACAGAAATAAGTAAAGTATATAAGGGAAAAACAAAAAGGAAAAAAAGTTTATGATATTAATCGCATATATAATGTAAAAAAGATACAATGTTATCTTTTAGATTTACATGGAATAAAAGGTACTCGTATATGTATCTCTAAATGTCATACATTCAACAGTGTGTTCTTCATTTTCTCTCGTTTATATATTATTGACATATATTATTTATTATGTTTTTTGAAAAATTTTAAGACTTTCAAAATAACATAATTAAACTTTGTTATCTCTAGAAATTCTGTCTTATATTTTTGTCTAATATATATAAATTGTCTAATATTTTTGAGATATCCATAATAGAATATTTATATTATAAGATCTAGAAAAATATTCCTCTTTCCAAAGGTATTTAAACAAGTTTAAAAATTTCCAAAAAAAATTATTGTTAATGGATTAAATTTTATTATTTGCATCTGTATCAATATTTTCATAGAAATATATGAGGTCAATATATTTTAAATACTTGTTGTTGTTTTCATACAAAGTTTTATTGCATAAAATCATAGAAGTTGGATATTTTATTTGTTTCTTTTTCGAATTTCATTTCTTCACTTTCAAGATTTTTTTTTATCAATTTCGCATCATATACACAGGATATGTTCATCCATTTAACTATTTTTGTAGTATTTTTTGTTTGTTTAAGATACCATTTCATGCTTCTAGTAAAAATTATACTAAATTTAGATAAATAGGAAAAATATAATACATACACTAATTGTCTCTGATATCGGTTAATAATAGTTTAATTGCCTACTTTTAGGATTAATTAAAAATATTTGCAACTGGATCAAGTAATGTTCGTCGTATATTGAAAGATTTTAATAAAAAGGATAAGAAAATACATATAACAATTTTTGATTTATATCTTTGTATAATATATATTTTTTTTACTTATACTATATCCTTTTAATTAAAATCTTTCAATGTAATTTTAGTTTCCATTTTAGTAGTCGTAAATATTTTTATCTAAGCCTAAAAGTAGGCAATTAAAAGTCATAATATTCAATTAATATTCGTATTACAAGCAAATATACCATAATAAAAATAGTCTCAATTTATAAAGGATTCAAGTAACAAATAAAATTATTACGAATTACAAAAGCCACAAAACTTTATCACGATTTCTTGTTAAATTAAAAAGGTAGTGTAAAATTTTATACTTTCATTTTTTATTAACCTGTAACACTTAATTAAAAAAATAATTAATTTTTTTTTTTTTTAATAATTAATTAATTTTAATAATAAACCGCAATATCCTTTTTACAAAAAATACAAAAAAATTCTAATATAAAAATTTATGAACCCTTTAAAAATTATTTAAAAAAACTTTCGTTTAAATATTTTTTTTCAGATTATTTTTTTTTTTAAATTGGAAAAGGATCCTCCGATCAGACATTGCAAAAAAAAAAAAATTAAATTAGTTTTATTTTTTTGTATATATAAAGTAGGTGTTATCCTTAAACAGAAATTAGGAAAATATCCGGTGAAATATTTATTATCACGCACATTCATTTAGTAGGGTGAAAAAAGTAATATAATTTTATTTTACTTATAATATGTTTATGTGTGTAAACTGGTTTTTAGTATTTTTAAACACTAAACTGGTTTTTAGTATTTTTAAGGTTCTTCTCTGTGTTTTAAATTGTTAACATTGAAATTTTTTTATTATCCCTTGAGCCTTTTATATATAATAAAAAAGGGAATAAATTTTTCTTTTATTTTTTAGTAAAGTATAATTTATATATAACCTAAAATATATCAAGGGTATTTTTTTTATTTAAAGAAAATTGTTTTGAATTTTGTGGAGAAAATTATTTGGTATAAGTATATATTTTTGCAATATTATATTTATATTTGCGTGTAAATTAGTTTCAGTGTGGTCCCTTATGTATGTACCTACGTTTGTATATAAATATTTAGAAATTGCAATGTGAATTATCATCAATTGCAAAATTGTTAGTATATTATAAAAAATTTATAAAAATTATATCTTAAATTTGATTTTAATTTTTTTTTTTTAAATTTTCCCAATTTTATTCAAAATTTCTTTTACAAATTTACTAAACGCGGTTTGAAATTGGAAAAAAAAAGCTTTTTGTGCAATTAATGTTGACGGATAATAATTTGACTTTTCCCTTGGTACTTGGTTTCGCACTTTGAAAATTCTCACTGAAAATGGAATAATATATGTATATATTTCTTTATATTTGACAAAACCAATAAACACCATTAATTATAATCGTTTTATAGTAAATTTATAATATTACTTAAATTCATTGTCAATCACAAAATTTCTTTCTTCTTTTGCTATTTTGTACCAGAGTCAAGAAATTCATTTATACGATAAAATTATATTTAAGTATATAGAGAAGAAAAAAATTCAGGTCAAATTATTAAAGTTTAATCAATCAAATGTTGAAAGTGTAAATTTTATTAATAAAATTTTATTTATATACTTGACTTTTCTTCACACAACAACCAGCAACAATGATATTCTCTATAGTCTCTATATAGCATTTATAATTCTTAGAAAATATATAACACCCGCAATGAAAAATACTATGTGTATCTATACATAAATTCTATTATATATAAAATATATTTTCCCAAGTTTTCCTAACAGTTTTTTTCATAAATTTTATTTATATATAAATTTGTCCTTAGTATATATATACTACACTCATATATAGATTTCATTTTCTTGTAACGAGAAAAATGTAATATGGAAATTATACTTTTATTTTAATGGTGTTACAAAATCCAACAGTGAAAGATAAATCGTTTGGCAGCCTTGGAGCTTTAAAAAGTAAGACACTATAATACAGAAAATAACAAAAAACAAAAAGGATAATAGGATTAACACACTATGGACCTTTAATTTAAATAAAACAATTAAAAATAATAATTTCTTTCGTTTAGGCATTTTTCTCTTGGTTAAGTTTTATACTTAATATTGAATATCACTTTAAATTGTTTTTAACACTAAGCTTATTTATGGTCTTTGTGTGGTATATGCGAAAATATTATTACATTATAAGTTAAAAAAAAATTAAATTAGGAAAATTTTTCAAAAACCTCAAATAAAATAAATGAAACCGAAGAAAATTGATTAAATGTTTTGGCTGTCGCAGCGCCACTTTATTTTACTAACCAATTTATATACCATAATAAATAAAATTTAATTTAATGTATGTAGCTATAATTGTATATATGATTTACTACATTGCATAATGCAGTCCTTTTTTTCAAATTTTCCTTATTCGTGTTACTTTATATAAAATTGAAAGTTTTCTTTAACCTTAAAATTTAAATAATTGCACGCGATGTGAAAAATACTTAAAATTGTTTATAGTTAAATGATAAAAAATTGATTTAATATTTCTTCTGATTATGATTATTTGTTAACTGCTGAATTCCATTTTAGTTTTTTATAAATATTATAAAATCAATTATATTTGTTATTAGTAGAAATATTCAAATTACTTAATAATATATTAATTATGTATTAATTAGTTGTGAGTAATAAAACTTCTGGTTCAGTCAACTTATGCTAATTAGAAAATACAAGATTAGATTTTAGTAAATTAATTACTTTTTTTTTTGTTATCGAAATAGTGTTTATATTCCTGGAAAATTTGTTCTATTATTAATTAATGAAGAATATTTACTTATTTTATCTAATTTTTCCAATTGCTATGTAATATCATTATAGGCTAGTAAAACTAGTTAAATTATCCAAAATAGAATTTAGATTATGGAAAAAAAACTAATAATAAAATAAATGGTATATTCTTCGAAAATTTTTAGTGCTCTTAATTTAATCACTTGAATTTGTAATTGGCTTATTTTTTTCTAACAAAACTCTTAATTGGTTATTATATTTTCGTACTAATTGCAAATATTTTGAAATGATTTATCATTTATTTTCAAACTTGTTGTTGAAATCAGATTAATATCTAAAGATATCCTTAAGGTTTATTTCCTTATAATTTGGTATTTAAGTAAAAAAAAAACTATGATTTTTTTCTTCAGTCATTTTACTAATGATTACAAAGTGTACTTAAATGCTTAACTATATTATAAATTTGAAAAAATCTTATAGTCTAGTCACAAGGAATAACTAGAATTTGTTGCCCGAAATTAATGGATTTGAATTCTTCTTGGCTGAGAAAGCCCTGATGGTAACCAACAACGTCTAAACTAGAAGTGCCTGAATTTTTTACTATTGCCACAAAACAAGGTCGTCATACGCATGAAAATTATATAATGCCTTCTAATATTATCTTTTCCTCCCTGTGCACTAGTTTTTTTAATATGCACACATTTTCATTTTTATCCTTTGCCATAACATTAATATAGCTTTAATTTTTAATTTTATGCATAAATTATATGTATAAGAAATAAAATTTATTATTGCACACATATAATTTTTTGCCATTATATAATTTAATTTTTCCAAAAGTTATTTTTAGATTTAAATGTGGAAATTTATTCATAAATTTTAATAATTTATAATATTTTCTTCTGTGTTTGGTTGGTGGTAAATTTTCTTTTTATTTATGTATATACGTAAAAATATGAAAAATTGCATTTGAAAAATATACAAAAATAAAAAAAATTAATTAACTTAAAATTATAACAAACAAAAAAAAAATCCACTTTTGTAGTTTTTTTCATAAATTGCCAAAGGTAATTGAAAAACTTGGATAAATTTTTTTTTCCTTTTTTAAAAATTATATTTTTATGAAAACAAAAAGGATTTCTTCTTTTTTGCTTTTCCTGGTATATTAATTTCCATAGTTTACAATAGAAATTCAAATACAATATTAGGAGAACTTGAAAAGCTTAACCGCATTTTGCTCTCCTATGTTAGAGAAAAAAATATTAAGCAGGGCGGGAGGGAAACACAATTTTTCTCTATTATTTTTCCCATTTTTTTTTTGTATTTAGATTTATATTTATGGAAATTAATTACATTAATAAAAATAAAAATAGTGTTTAGTAATATTGTTTTTATGAGTTTGTAAAAATGAACATTATTTTATTTACATATATAAAAGTTATAATATTAATGTTTGATCAATTTTGCATAAATATGTACATATATACAAATAACGTTTAATGAATTGTGAAAAAAAGGACGAAAATAATCAATATAGAAAAACATGAAAATTAGAATTTAGAACTTACATATACTTATATAAGAATTTTTGGGGTTAATGATATTTTGAAAACAAATAAAATTAAAAATCTAAATATTAAATATTGATATTATATAGTAGCCAAAGCAAGTTTAGTAAAGCCTATGACCACAATGAATTAATTCTAGCAATTTTTTCTTACTTATAAAACGATTTCAAGCCATTCACCGACAGTAAATTAATACTATAAACTCAGATAAGAAACTATAACGATTTTAGTTTCTAATTTTATTTGTTAATAAACAAAACTTAATTTCCTTATTAATGAAAGGAATAGGAAATGTTCAGAATTTCCTCATCCTTGAATATAATTCCATTTGAAAACTTTAATGCAATTGTACTTAAGTATAGAATAGATTATAAAATGTTAATTACGGTTCGACATTAAATTCAAAGTTCACTTGAATTCATTAAATTTTACCCCACAATTGAATCAACTTTCTATTTAGATCATATTTAATATACTTAAATAATTTAATAATAATAATAATATAATATTTTTCATGATAAGGAATTTTTTCTATATATAGAATTTTAATTATAACTTTTGAAAAATTTATATAATAACTTTTTTTGTTCACCAGTAAAAAGTACATAAATTATGTATTTAAACTATATAGAAATTATTATCACTGACTTTTAAATTTTACATACGTATATAATTTGATTAAATATTTTAAAAAAATAATAATATGAAATTAAAATTTTATAATTTAAAATATAGTTTTACAACAAAAATATATTTTTGTGATAAGAATTAGAAAATATATATCGTTGAAAATGTCATTGGGACTATAAATTTTTTACACAAACCAAAGTAAACTTTCTTTAATTTAATGCGATTTTAGTTTGAAATAAAAAACAACAAAACTTTTGATAAATGAATTATGCAGATAAAAAAAATAAAGTTTATATTTTGTTTTTACCATTCAAATATATCATAATTTATAATAATTTTCTATAATGTAAGTAAATGAAATTTAATACCCAAGCATATTTTATAGAAAATGTTTTTAATGGAAATAATTTTATTAGGAAAATTGTTGTTTAAAAAATTGGAAAAAATAAATGACAACGTAATAATTTTTACGAAAAATATTATACACGTTATTGAGCAAAACATGTATGTAAAGGAGCATAAATTGAATTTATAAAAATAATGAAAAAAGCTTAATGAATAGAACATGACTTTTAAAATAGAAATGAAAATAAAATAATTCTTATATAACTATGTACACATTTTAGTTGTTGGAATATTCGTAATTCTTTTTTATAGAAAATGTAGAATGCTTTAATATATCGTAAACTAGATTCCTTTTTTTTTTAAAGGATGTAAATTAAAATGATTATTTTTCATTTCACTATTTCGAATTTTTGAAGTTGTATCACATTTAACCGAATTTTGGGTAATTTAATTTTAATCGAATTTGGTAATTGTAGAGTGACAAATGCTTCAATATCCTTATTACAAATTGTTCACCAGCATGAAAATAAGTTAAGGAATGATATTAAATTATAATTACACTCGCAGAATATTTGGTCCTTTTTTTTTGGAAATTTAAAATCAAATAGGAAATTTTATTTAAGACTAATAAATTTCCTATTTGAGTTTTAAAAGCAAAATCAAATTTCCAAACACAGTTTTTTTTGTATGTTAATAAAAGCAGGATAACATGTAAAAGCTTTTAAGGCTTAATTGTAGTAACAAGAGTTTTCTATTTATTATTTAGAAATATTTTAGAATCTGGATAAATAATTTAATATATTTTTATCGAATGCAAATTTAATTATTTTTCAAACATTTCTTTAACGAAATTTAGATTCATCTAATTTGAAATAATTATATTTAACTTTTTAATTATATAAATATTTATCTTAATTATTTGCTAATATTTCAAATATTAATTAAATTGTTGCGTATTATGTTATTATTGATCCTTATTTGGTTTTCATTTTAATTGAATTTTTATTTTATTACTTTGTTTTTATGATGATTGAAAAAAAAAAATTAAAATTCAATAAACATAAACAACAATTCACCTAAAAAAGATAATAAAATTTATATATAATATTTAATGAAATAAATAAAATATTTTACTATATTCCCATAATTAGAAAATAGAAAAGATAAATTAATGATTGCCATTTTCAATTATTAAGAAAAACGACATGTGGATATGAAAATTTTCCTACTAGTCATTTTCATATCCATAAATAAATAATTATATATTTATATAAACGAAATAAAATCGATTTCGTTTTCGAGTAAATAATGGAAAAGAAAAAACTGTAGAGAATTTTTCTATATTAATTTTACGTAATTGATTCAATCTCCAATAAAATAATAATTGCATTAATTAGGACTTTAGTTGTCTAGAATTAAGAAAGCATAAAATGCTTTCATTAAAATTTGCAAGTCTCTATAGGATTTGATCTTAAAATCGGGGACTTTGGAGCTCTTATCAAAGATAAATTAAAGGAAGTTTAATAGTGGACAAATTTTGAGTTTTGTGTAATTAATTTTATCGAATTAAAATTAAATATCTCCTTTTAAAGTCGGCTTATTATCCTTTTAAATAAGAATAAATTATCGCCTCATTTTCCTTAATTTATATTTTCGCTGATAATTTTATAATTGTGTGAAAAAATATCATCCCCTCAAGCTACTAAAAATATTTAAATATTATTTACATAAATAATAAACCATATTTTTTCTCTTTTATTTTTTTTAGCGGTGGTATGTTCTCCAATGTAAAATCGCAAATGACAGGCTGGTTAGGTAGTGCCTCTGCTTCTATTCCTGCAATGCCATCAATGCCGGCAATGCCATCAATGCCAGCAATGCCATCAATGCCATCTATACCTGGTTTAAGGAAAGGTGGTGCTGGTGATGATGGTACAGTTGGTGGTGATATTGAACCAAATGGTGGTGATTTAACTGGTATTGGTGGTGGTGGTGAGGATGATGACAAATCGAGGTATATTAGGTATGGGCCAAACATTTAATGACGGAATTTAAATGGTATATTAACAGGAATTTATGAAATTTATTTTTCATTATTTTTTTTTTCAATTTCATTTTTAAATTTTATTTAAAAAAATAAATAATTTTTTGTAATATATACTAGATATACTAGATTTCAACACACACACAAATTAATTTCCATTTATTATTAATCAAAATAATAATTCATAAATTATTTAAAAAAATAATAATAATAATAATTTATATTAATAATTAATAATATAAAATTTTAATAGCATAAATCTTTAATTGCCATTTGATTTAAATAAATTTTGCTTGAATTTTTCATTTTTATTTAGGTATAATTTTAATTGGAAATTTATTTATTTATATATTTCACATTTTTTGGATTTGCAGTATTTATTTATATTAAAACTTAAACATTGTTAATTAATTTATATATTAATTATTTATAATCCAAAAAAAGTTTTCTCTTCTCTTATTAAAATTTTTAATAATTATTTACTTTTTTAATCTATTAAATTTTTGCACATTTCAAATTTTAATTAATTTTTTTATTAAAATATTAGCTTAAATTTTTGATTTTGTAAAAAAATATTAATTAATTAAATAATGATTTTTTTAATGATATTTTCAGTTTCTAATACGAGAGGATAGGTTAAAATTTAAGTAAAATAATTATGAAATATAAAATACAAAATTTTTCAATATTTAAAACCGTAACAAATTTCAGGATATTTTAAATGGACGATGATTGACCTACATTTGTAAATTTAGTTGGCGCCATATAGAAACAGTCATACTATTATTAATGTTATAAATTCATTACATTAATTTCATTTTTGTAGATAGACAAAATATTTTTCAAATGATTTTTTCAATAATTTTAATCTATCCTCCATTTTAAAAAAAATTAAGTATAATTTTATAAATTCAATTTTTTCTTAGGAATCATTACAAAATATAATTAATTTATTTTTTTAAAAACAATTTAAAATTATTCATTTTATTTTAAAAAAAATTAACGCCCGATTTTAATGAATTGCGTTTGAAACTTTTATCGATGATGGGAGGTGGGAGATAATCAGATATTGATTTTCTAATTAGAATTTAATATATGCCAAGGTAATATAAAATTCTTATTTGTAATTAAATATAATGGAAATTTTGGGGATATGGAAAAATTATCGCGAATATTTTAAATTTACACAAAAAAAGGGTAAAAAAAGTTTGGTATTCAAATCAATTTTGTTATTTTTCAAATGAAATTTTGTCAGTTTTCAAATAAAAAAGAAACCGTTTTTTCGAAATCAAATAATTAAATTGAAAATATTATAAAAATATTAAAATATAACAAATTCAATATATGTATATGTATATAATTTCAAAATGAATGATTCTGAATTTTGTAAATTCCAGTGACAAAATATTACACAAAACTATTTATATACCAGTCATTGATTTTTTTCACATGTGTTAAATAATTTATTAAAACGAAAAACAAAAATGAATTTATTAAAATCGGAGGGCGGCATTTATAAAGTAGAAAATTATTCATAAAATAAAAGGATTCAAAAATTCTACATAAAAAAAGCATAATAATAATTTTCCCATAATATGATGAATATAATTAAATTTAATTTTAGTGTTGTGTGTCATTGATTTTATAGAATTTGATTTTATTTTCCTATATTTTAATTTTAAATATATACAAATATCAGATTCCATCATTATGTACGGCCCATTAAAACCATAATGTTCATTAAAAAAAAAACAATTTAGTAATTTATGCAAATTTAATATTTGTAGTAGATTTAAAAAAATAAAAATAAGAATCATTAAAAATTTACATATTTTATTTCATAATTTATTTTAATTTTATATTTATTTCTTATTATATTTATTTGCATTTTTATTTATACGTGGAAATTCCTTTATCCTCTTTATAAATTATAATATGTAAAAATCCTTTTTTTATTATGCACTTATATAATCTTTCTTATTTTTTTTTTGGGTAATATACTAATATTATTTTACTTTAAAATTTTGTTGCTAATTAGTTTATCGTTATAAATCATATTGTACGATTCCTGTTCGAAAAAGACTATTTTTTACAAAGCTAATTAATACTGGAAAAGCATGAAGTATTTTATTCCTTTTTTAAACATTTTATTTACTATTTTTCTATTTAATTTTCTTTGTATATAAGTAAAATTTAAAAAGAAAATTTAGGAAAATGAATTGAATTTAATTGGAATTAAATTCGATTTAATTTTAACTTTTCTGATTTGTAAAACAGGATAATTTAGTTTTCCTATTAATCCTATCCAAAATTTACCTAAAGTTTTCGGAATATAATGTAATAAAATATTTTAGAATGTCATAAAGTTTTGGTAATTGCTTATCACTAACATACTGTTGTAGTATAGATATATATTAATTCCAAAAAATAATTTTTTCTTGCCTAAATTTTACAGGGAATGGAATTTCAAACAAAGTTTTCGAAATTTTACATTATGTACTGAAATTGTTATTTAACTCACATATAATTTTATTTTACACTTTTTCCAAAGGATTTTTTTAATTTAATTAAGTATTTATATAAAATAACAAGATCTTATTATGTATATGGTTTAAAAGTGCTTCCTTTTTTTTGTAAATAAAATATTTCTTATTCAATTTCAAAGTGACCTAAAGCTCTTTTAAACATAATATTTTTTGGGTAACTTTTTCATTAAACTGTCATTACGAAAACATTCTTTTTTCCACTTTTAAATTTTGTTAATTTTTGTCACAAAATAAATAAATGACTTGTAATTATTTTCAAAATTGGATGATTAAAATTTCGTTAAAATTAAATTTTTTCAAAAATAAATAATGAATGGATCTTTCTTCATTCATTTAGAACCAATTATGTCTATAAAAATGTAAAATTAATCTTTGTTTTAAATTAAAGAACATTAATTAAATTTTTGGTAATAATTTTTATTGTGAAAAAATAAAACATTTTTATTTTGGCAATCATCTGGAACGAAAACTTTTAAAGAATTAATTTAACAAATTAAATTTTTATAAATGTTTTTTCTTAAATCGATTTGGGAACACAGAGAACATTTTTTATATATAGAAATTTATATTTCATCGAAAAGTGTGTAATCATTATTATATTACGACGTGTGGTTAAAAGGAAAAATTCCTTGAAAATACGTGAAACCATAAATATTTTTTTTACAAAATTATACATAAAATTTTATTTTCTATTTCTATAGAGAAAATTGAATAAGGAATTTAAAAAATTTTTGACTATAATAGAAAAATATTTAATTTTACCTAACATTGAAAATCATATAAAATTTACATAAGTAATTTTTCTTGTAAATTAAATATTATTCTGTAGTATATATTTTTTGTAAATTATTTTCAATTCTTGGAAATTGTCCATAAAAATATTTTGGAAATTGAAATCCTAAAAAATAATAATAATAATAATATGAAAGGTTGGAAGGATAATAAGGGGGAAGTGAATTTGCTTAAGCATATACAAAAAAGAATGGATTTTAGCTTTAAATGAATATGAATAAGCACAGAGACTTGCTAAATTTTGGTCTCTAAATTCGTTGAGGTCGTTGTGTTGTCGATCCTTGAAATCAAATATGGATAGTTTTCAAACTATTCAATTTTATTTCATATATGTACTCTTTTTTTTTATCTTTATATAATTATACGCAAAATTAATAAATTTTTTAAAACTTTAAAAATTTAATTTAATTTAATTTTGCATGTCTTAATAATAAATTTATTTTAAAAAAATTTCTAACTTTAAAAGCATGCAAAGAATGTTACGATTTCATGTTAAATAATCAAACTATTTTTTTTTTATGATTTCAAAATTATATAAACATTTATTTATAAATTTTATATTCTTTTTTTTATTTTCCTCCCCACAAAATTTATTTAAATTAAATGAAAAATAGTGCAACAGAAGGTGCAGATTCTCATCCAGCGTCAGGTGGTGGATCACCAACAGCTGAAGGTGAAGCTGGACATATTGGACAAGGTAAATTATATATATAAATAAATAATATTTTCAATAATATAAGTTACATATTGTTTATTATAGTTACAACAAAGGTAACACAAGGTGCCAAAACATTTGGATCATTTTTGTATTCAGCAGTTAATAAAGCTGGAACTAAAATAAAAGAAACTGCTAAAGCAAATGTAAGTACATATATATAATTATTTATAGATTAATATATAGTTTCGAATCTGGCCCATGCGAATTAACATTTAGTTGAAATAGTAAATCACATAATTATTCAGTTTATATTAAGTCAATTGCTGGTCCGAAAGTATTAATAATAATTTAAATATATTTGTTTATATGTATAATTACATTTTTATTTCTTGATTTGAATAATTTTACTTCGTGTTTCTCTTAAAGGATTATAATTTTTGAACCAATTTGTTTTACAAGACATTTAATAATTAAAACAATTAATAATGAGTCACATTTTTGATTATGGTTGAGTTATGTAAAAAACAATAACGTTTTTTTAATGATATATGTTTGTTTATTTTTATTAGCCATAAATAAAAAGTTAATTATCAGATTTTAATGAGACTGAGGATTGTAAGATTTGTTATAAAAAAGTAAATAGTATAAGACTATTAAAGTAAATTATAATTAAAACAAATAAATGGCAGCAAAATAATTTCCCTAATATTTTCGAAATGAGTAATTAAATTTTTCACTGGTAAATTATATCCCAAAAAAAAAAAAATTCTTCATATTTCTGGGTGAATATTGAATAAATTATCCTTGAATACGAATTTTTTAATTCCTTTCCGCATATATTCAATTAAATTTAAAAAAAAACAAACAAACTATTTATCTAATTCTTTATCCTTGATAATAATTGACAAAACTCTGATTCACATTCAAATCTCGACCTTAATTAAAAAATAGTAAAAAATAATTTAAAAAAATATATAAATTTCATTACGTTTTTCAATTATAAAAATTATAATCGTGTTGTGTGACAATTCCTGCAGAAAATCACAAGAAAAAATTACAAAAATAATAATAATAATAATAATTATATTTTTTTTTCATTTCAACAAACTTAAATCCCCAAAGGGATCAATGTTAACCTGTCATAGTTAAATATATGTTTAAAAATTCAATATTATTATGTATTAACATTGTTTAGCAAAAAAAAAATGTCGTACAAATAAATAAACATTATTATATTCTCGTTTATGGTTAACACTTAAAAAATATAAAAAATTTACATGCCATCATCATCTGAACCATTTTCAGCATACATATATTGTATATGTATCGTGTATATATTTTTGGTAAATTAATGGTACTTGAAATTCTTTTTCTGTACAATTATCCTTATGACGATGACGACGAGAACACAACACAAAATGATGTTAATAAATTTTTTTTTTGCTCAATTTCTGTGCACGTGATTGGTTGATCCTTTTGTGTAATTTTCATCAGCCACCAAACACAAAAAAAAAAATTCTATATATCGTTTATTAAATATATTCATGTTTTATAATGTATATAATACTATATATATTTATTATATATTATGTATATATTACGTTTTATTATATACCTATAAGATATTTTTTTGGTATCAATAAATACCATGAAAAAATATTTAGGATTCCTTTGAACGTATAGAAACAGACGTGTTGGTGGATACCTTCCGAAAAATTAATTTTAAAATTATGTACTTTTTTTTTAAACAGGATTTTCAATTAACCTCCAAATAATTTAAATTAAAAGTGTATAAACCTTTTCCTGTATCCTTGAGAAATATAATTTCCAGTAAATATTTTGATATCGATAATTATAATTGGAAATATCTATATTAGTCTGCTTCAGGCTCTCAGCTATCAATTAATTGTTTAATAATTGATTTAAAATATCTTGTAGTGCTTCAGTTATCTCTTCTATAAAATCAAAAACTAATCTAATTTAGTATCATAATTATTAAACATTCATTATATATACTAAATGATATTGAACTGTTTAACACACCTTGGTTGTGTCATCAACCAAAAATTCCATAAAATATGTTTAAAAGCTAACAAACTCCTAAATAATTTCAAAAATATATAATAATCTTAAAATATAATAATTTTTTTTTTTTGGTTAGATTATGGAAAATATTATTTATTATAATAAATTTTTATAATATATTAAAGTAGGTGGTTATACTGAAAGTGAATTTTCATGATGGTAGGATTAAATTGTAATTTTTTGAGGCTTTTTCATTTTCTTCCTCAAAATATATTATAATAAATCTCATTATAAGTATTTAAACTTAATGGTATATTCAACTCGAATAAATCTTCTTTTTTTTTTGTGGATCAGTTTAAAAATATAAATACCTAACCTTTTTTTAATATAAAAATTATTATTTTGATTTCAGTTTTTATATATTTCTGGTATATCTTGAATTTTTCCTTTTAATTAAAATATTGCATAATTTTTATTATTAACTTAATAGTAAAAATAAATTTAAATTTTTTTTGTTAAATTTTACTTACTTTTTTTTTTAGCCAATTCTCGATTCATTTAATAAAGAACAAGATGCATTTATAAAAGGACAAACAAAAACTGATGCCGGTGCAGTACCATGGATTGGACATGCTAATGAAGAAAAAGTTAAAGAAGAAATTCTTGCATTATCAGAGGATCGTCGTAATTTTGTTAGAGCACCACCAGCTGGTGTTGATTTTGAATTTAATTATGATATATCATATCCAGTTGCAATTGCAATGATGTCTGAAGATTCAGCTCTAGAAAAAATGAGATTTGAACTTGTACCTAAAATGTATGTTTACTCGTATAATAGATAATAATTATAGCTAATTAAATTCTTCAATAATTTCGATTATCATTATTATTTTTTCGAAAATTCTGAACGATTTTAATTTTCAATGAATTCTCTGAATTTTCTAAATTGAATTCAAAAATTCGAACTTGAAGATATCAAAAACTTATAATTTAATTGAGTATTTATACTTATCGTTATCATATTTGATTTTTTTACTACTAAATATTCATTTACAATTATTTTTATTATTTTAAAATTAGATTTTCGAAAACGTACACAAAAAATGATAACTTTGAGCTTAAAATTTAATAAATTATACTAGTATTTATTTACGAATTTCTATTTTAAATAAAATAAAATGCAATTAATTTAAATTAAAATTAAATTGATTAATTATTAAATAATAATTTTTACAGTATTACTGAAGAAAATTTCTGGAGAAATTATTTTTATCGTGTATCACTTATTTGTAAGGCTGGTGATTTAGGTACATTGGGAACGGATGGTACATTGGGACAGGCATCAAGTGAAGACGGTAAGTAAAATAAATAAATAAAAAAATTACTTTAATTTAAATTTTATATTACATAATAAAAAAAAATTGATATTTTATTTATTTAATATTTTTTGGCCTCTAACCCACATTTATATACTCTAATTAACTATACTCTATATAATACTCTACTATACTTATTTTGTTTTTCTATAATTATTTATTATTATATTAAATTTTAATATTCAAACATAAAAGTTTGAAGACAAAACGATGAAATATATAAAAAATACATTTATAATTATTTTTATTCATTTATATTTTTAATATTTTTACTATATATATAATAATTATTAAATAAATATAGATTTATATTTTATTTATATACAATTTTTGCTTATTTCATAAAATTTCTTTTTTCCATTTATATATTTTCTTTTTTTATATAATTTTATTTCTTTAAAAAAAAAATTACTTGTCAGTATGAAATATATTTAATTTTGATTTTTAATTTAATTCTTTCTCAATATAATTTTTAATTTACATAAATATTTTATTTATTATTATTTAAAAAATTCAAAAAATCAGGTTCCATTTATCTCGTAATCGGTTTTAGAAAATCGTTTCGGTTTGGGCAAACATTTTTTATTTCACACATTTTCACAATTTTTTTTCGAAATTCTTTCAAAACATAAATAATTCCATTATATATTTTAACAAGTAGTAATTTAAATTTCAAAAATTATTTTTCGTAGATTCTTTTTCCATGTTTCAAAAGAAAATTATAATAAAAAAATGTTGTGAAATTTTTTTACATCAGTTTATAAAAAAGCTATTTTCTTCAATTATATTATTTTTTTTTTCTTGTGTCATGATTATGTAAATTTTTTCTTTTGTGTAATATTCAAATTTACTTTAGTTTGTTTCAAAAAAAAAAAAAAAAATTCATTTAAAAAAATTTTGCTATTCCTTTTTTTTCCAAATCATTAAATTTCATTGCTCAGATTTTCATGTTTTCATAAAGTAAAAATAGCAAAATTCTCTTTATTATTATTCGTCCTCTATTTATAATATAGTATTTCGCTTTTATGAATATTCCATCATTTATTATTATTGTGTAACCTTTTTTTTTCGGGTTACCTCCTAAAAGTCCTTAACTCTAACACCTTTTTTGTCGAAAAAGAATTGTTTAAATGACAATTATTTTTTTGTGGTATTTTACATTACGTTTTTGAAACATGCCAAATATTAATATATATATATATATATGTAGATAGAGTATTTTAGTGGATGAAAATTAACTATGTTCAATTTATTAAAGTTCAAAGATTGAAATTCATAATAGTATTTATTGAATTTTAGTGGGTAATATCTAAGTTTTTTTAGTTTACATTCATTTTTTTATTATGTCCACAAGTTCCTTACAAAAATTGATAAACTTATAATATCTAAATTAATATAAATCATTAAATTACCAAAAAAAAATCAGTCATTACTATTAAGAAAATTATGGAATTGCCTCTTTTAAATTATATTTTTTTTGATTATATCAATTTTTTTTTAAGTTCAATTATCAGTTTTTTTCAATTTTCTCTAATAATTTTAAATTGTTTTTGATATATAAAAAAATGTAGATATCTTTTTAAATTATTAATAAATTATACATAAAAATCAAAATTATATTAAAATTTTGTTGAATCTCTTACTATACTCTATTTATTATTATAATTATTTATTACTTATTTTATAGGTGTTTGATATCTTTCACAAAATAAAATATAAATATAAATTATACATACAAATTTTGTACAAAAAATTTAAGAATATTTTTTTTTATAATTTTTTAATTTAATTTTTTCGTTAATCTTATTTTTTTTTCGCTGTCATTTTTCTTTAAAATTTTGTACTATATAAAAAAATTAAATTAAATTTCATTTAGGAGAGAAGCAAAAAATTTTGTTAAATAATTTTATAAAAAAAAAAGGAAAACAATTTCCTTATTTCGAAAATATTAAATCTGAAAATCATTTTACATAAAAATTAACTAAAAAATATTATATATGATATTAATGATAATATTTAATTTTTGTTTTTTTTTTAATTTAAATTTTTTTTTTGTTTTTCTTTAAAATCATTATTCACTGTAATACAAAATAAACAAAGCAGAATTTTACATTAATTAACATAATTTAAGCATTAAAATTCTGAAGGGAAAAAAATAAAATTATTTATAAATTTTATAATATACCAAGGAGAAAAATTTTATACGAGAAAAGAGTAACTCATAAATTAATTATCTTCTATGATTTTAATATTACATAAAATTCTAATAAGAATTTTTAATTACTTCATAAATTATTTATAAATTATTAGACAAAAAGGCAAAAATTAGAAATTGGACAATCTCATTAAATTAGAATTATGTATATATAAAAGTATAAAAGTTCAGTATAATATTCGTAAAAAATTAAAGGATTTTCTCTAACAAAAATTTATGCATAATTAAGTATTTTATATTGAAAATTTTTTATAATATTTAATCAAAATTTTCCTAATTTTTTTGATTGGTCCTAAGTTGATTCAAATCATAGAATTCTTTCCATTTAATTATATATATATCATAAATTGTAGTTATATCATTCAATTTATCAGTTACTCAATTCTGTAACTAAAATTTTTTTTCTTACAAAAAAGTAAATTTCATTTAATTTTAATTTATATACATATATATTTTTTTTTTGATGTAGTACATCATTTGCCAAACTGACCATCATCACAATAAAATTAATATCAAACAAAAATTCCATTAAAAAATAGTTTATAAGGAATCATTTTAAAAATTATAAATTAAATAATAAAATTAAAATTAATAAAAACAAAATTTTACCATTTTTATAAAAAAAAGAAACATTTTACAAATTCATAATTTGCCACCAGTAATGAAAAACTTTATTTAGTTTATTCATTTCAACTGGTTTGACATAAATCAAAGCATACGACGCCTAAATTTATACTCAATTGTAATTGTATTAGCAAATTTCGTCCTTATTTCAATTTTAAATATTGTCATATTTTATTGACATATTTTTTGATACGGAAAAGATCTTTGATTTATGTTGAACCCAGTAAAAAAATATATTCAATAGCAAAATTTATTCAATTTATAAATTTTCATTTATTTTTTTTTTATATTTATTTTTAAATTAAGTATATTTTATTTTATTTATTTTTTCTGTTTCAAATTTATTATTTAATTTTTTTTTGTTTCTAAAAATTAACTTGAAATTCGAAAAACATTAAACCTGGAAAATACATAATGAAAATTTAAAAAACTAAAAATCAAAAAAATATTTTATCAAAAAAAAAAAATATTACAAAAAAAAATGTTAAAAACACAAAAATATAAAAAAAAATTAAAACCAAAAATAAAAAAATTCAAAAAAAAATATAGTTAAAAAAAATATAAAAACCGAAACAAATTCAAATTCAATGAAAAATTATAATGAATTGGTGGAGGAGAAAAATACTGAAAATGAAAATTTCAAATTAAATGAAGAAAAATCAAGAATTATTAACAAAAAAAATTATAATGAAAAAAATGATAAAAAATTAATCGAATCGGAATTTGTTTCGAAAAATTTTCAAACTACAGAAAACAAATTATTAGATGATGGAATACGTAAACTTGGTATCGATACTATGACACAGGAGAATTTTGATAATGGTAAGGAATTTTATTTATTTTTATTTTTTTAATTTATTTTATTTTATTTTTAATTTTATTTTTTATTTTACCTTTATTTTATTTATATTAGTAATTTAACACATAATTCCATTATTAATAATTTTCTGTTTTATGTTGGAATGTTTCTCTCTATACAATTTAATATTTTATTTAATTTTTTTCATATATATTTATTTTTTTTAAATTCATTACATAA
Organism: Empis stercorea; assembly: GCA_949752835.1. Lineage (NCBI taxonomy): Eukaryota > Metazoa > Arthropoda > Insecta > Diptera > Empididae > Empis > Empis stercorea. The sequence goes on from OX457086.1 coordinate 3,231,614, forward strand.
ATTTTTGATTGTATGTGGAGTATTGGCAAATATAATACATATAGCATTAAAAAATGAAATATTTAAATCAAAATGTTAGCAAAAAAAGAAATACAGTGATAAATACATAAAAGTTTATTAAATTTGTATTATAAATTCTCAGTTTGTGTTAAATATTATATTAATTTAATAGGTGAATTATGGCACTGATAGAAATAACATTTAATATAATAGTAATTAAATTTATAGCAATATGGAAAGTTAAGGGAAAAAGTCACACAAGAAAAGTAAAATTAATTTGTAATTAAAATTTTAAATATAATTTGGTTGAAATTTGAAATGAAATTTGTAAAATTAATCGTTTAAATTTTCACTTTTATAACCTTAATTTAAAATGGATTATTTATTAATTCACTGGCCCAGATTCGACAGAAAAATAATATTTATGTGAATTGATTTTTTTTTTTGTTAACATGCAGATTTTTATATAAATGAAAAAAAAAATAATAATCATTTTAAAAAATAATCTCATAAATTTCAATGCATAATAAATAATTATAAATTCAGTTTGTTTTGTTATATTATCAAGGGTAATTTTCCTTTTCATTATAAATATTTGAAATCCTTTCCATTTTCAAATATGTAGAAAATTTTAATATGATTTTTAATCCAAAGATAATATTTTCCAATCATAAAAATAAAAATCTTCTACATTTCATCATGACTGTGGTTAGTAAAATAATCCTGAAAAAAATCCTGTAACTGATAGAAGAATATTAATATGTATACAACGAATTTTTGAAAAGTGTAAATTATTGCATAGACATATTTTTGTTTAAAATTGAATTGAATAAAATATGATGATGTCTTTTCTACACCTTTCTTTGATTTTATACTATTTCCTTTTTGATTTTTCAATAATATTGATTTGATTGATAATCAATAAATATTATATAAAAAAAATTAATAATTAAAATTTTCTCTTGTATATTATAATACATATACATAATATATTTTATGTAATGGATTTGTAAGATTGGTCGACAATAATTGAATCAGATTTTATACCAATACCACAAACAAATAATACAAATTGTAGAAGGATACCAATAAATTTACATTTAATAAATAATAATATTAAACATCATAGTAAAAATATGTAAGTTTTATAAAATTAAATTACTTAAATATTAAAATCAAAAATTTTTTTTTACAAACTTTAATTTGAAAACAAACAACACACAAGACAGCAAAAAATAAATTTATATTGTAGATTAATCTCTAAGCTAGCATTACTTCAGGTTCACTTCATACGCCTAAAATTATGTTGAACTTTTAACAATTTTCATTTAATTTCACAATTCTCTACTCTTGATAATATAAATATACAAACAAAAATAATATTCAAATAAAAATAATATATAAATAAACTAAATAATATTTAAAAATTTAATTAATTTCATTTGTCATTTTCAATTTCCATTTTTTTCAAAAAAAAAAAAAAAAAGAAACCATTTAAAAGATGAAAAATCAAAACATCATATGTGATAGACATTTTAGATTTTCTCTCTGTATACATGCATACATAAAAAAAAACCCTCATTTTAATTTAATTTGATTTTGGTTAAGATTTAAAAAAAATAAATAAAGGAAACAGTAGAAAATCTACAAAAAAAAATATAGCATCCTTTTATTGTTTATTATTGTAAAATGCCTTATCTACGTCACTGCGTAAAATAAAAGCAACAATTCTCTTTTTCTGGCACAAATAAATATACACGAAAAGACAGAAAGGATAACCAAAAAAAAAAATAAAAAAACAATGGCAGCACAAAAATAAATATATATGTAATCTAAAAATATCAATTTGTATGGTATAACCTTTAAATCCTTTTTTGTTCTGCTTTATTTACTTTACCATTTCGTATATATTGTATCCTTTATATATCCTTATTTTTTTTTCAGTTTGACAGTTTCTCTTATGTTTTTGTTACATTTATATGGATAATCTTAAGCAGAAATGATTTAAATGACATTTTTCATTATTTTGTGTAAAATTATTTAATTTTAAATATAAATTTGTATTTATTTTTTCACTATTTAAAAATTTCGCCTAAGAATATGCTTGATAATATAATTTATATATGAAAATTGAAATTCGTTAGATTTTCAAATAATTACTAGGCAAAATATAAATTCTAGAAATTAGATAGGATTAATGTTCTCCGTTCTGATTGTTTAGCTTGGATTACAGATAACCGAAATTCTCGAATTAGAAATATTTTCTGGAAATTTATTTTTCTAGAATTTTACAATTTTGTTTCTCATTTTGGGTCTCTTTTTCATAACATTTTTCCTAATTAAATAAAGAGCCTAAATGTATTTAGCTTTTTTTAATTTGAATCAAATCTATTTAAATATTCTAAATCGACGTTACTTTAACATTTAATTGTCTCTTAGATCATTTCTACCTTATATGTTATCCGTTATATTGGTATTCCCCCAAAATATTTCAGTAATTTTTTAGGCATATGTATTTTTTTTTGGGTCTTGGCTTTCATTTCATGTGTTGTCTAACTATATCCTTTTTTAGCTTCTGTTGTTGACAATATTTATGTTCTTTTTTTGTTGTCGTTGTTGTTGTTGTTGTGTTGTTTGTTATTTGATTGGTTTTTTTGTTTTGGCTTGATGGAAAGAAAGCTTTGTATAAAATGCTTAACGTGCATAAAAACTTTTACGATTTTGATTTCTATTTTTTATAAATATACAATTATTTATTATTACTTATATATTTTTCATTTTACCTTAAAGCATTTTTTTTTTCGTTTTGTACATATATAATGTTTATAGTTTTTGTGTTCGTATTTATCCTTTTTCTTTAGTTTTATTATAATTTGTAATTAATTGCGCTGAGCTAGTTTTGCTCTATGGAAATCATTGAATTATTATTTTTTTTTTGAATTTTTCTTCCTATTTATTTACTTTTAAATATTATTTAATTTATGTTTTCTATTTTCTTAATTTATGTTTTTCTTTGTAAATTAAATTTAAGAACAAAACATAAATTTAAAAATTAAAACATTTATAAAGACTTTTAGTTAAAGAAAAAGGCAAGAGTTTTTGAAAAATATTATTAAATTTATTTGAGGTCAAAAATTTGGAAAAAATTCTTTCAAAAATAATCAAATTGTACATTTTTTTGTATGCCAAAAACACAAAATATTGTCAATGTAAAAATTACTAAATTATTCATTGGAAATTGAATATTGGACCTGTCGTATGTTTTGTAAGGAATTTTTTTTATATTTCAATAATTGCTAAATCAACTGTCGCTTAGAAAACTGTCTAAATCTTTAATTATTGGTGTAACATCATTTTTTTTAAAATACATCCATTCAATTTGAACTCAATTCTTACTTAGTTATTAAGTATTATTATGTCACTGTGCTACACTGCAGTAATTGCTGTTGCACCTTGGGTTACTTGAAATTGACATAATTTCTTCATTAGATGGGAAACACAAGTTTCGAGCCTTATAATTTCTTAAATTACAATAAAATGTAGAGGGAATTTGAATCATATTTTGATTTATTGTCAATTAGTGTAAATTTTCATAATAATTGATAAAATTTCTTGCCTTTTTTAATAACCTCTTAACATTCAATCCAATATATTTACATATTTAATTACAAAATATAATTAAGAAAAAAATATAATTATTTAAATATTTTTGTGTACCTACGAAGTTTTTTTATGTTACTTTATTTTATTTTTCAAAATAAATTTCTCTTCTCTTCTCTTCCCATTTTTTCTTTTCATTTATTTTTAAACAGCTTATCTTCAGTAAATGAAAATGATGAAACCTAATAAAATTATTTATTTGTAATATAAAAAAATTAATTTAAAATAAAAAAATATGTAATAAAATTTGTTAAAAGAAAAACAAATGAAAATTTTACTTAATAAAAAAGAAAAATGTATTGAAAAAAAAATCTTATCTTGTTAAAAATAACGAAATATTTTTATTTAATCTTATAAAATAAAATAAACAAAATTTAACAAAAAAAAAAATGTAGGATTAAAATTTTACTTATAAATATAAAAATATTTAACAAAAAAAAAAAATGTATAGAAAAATATTCTACATCAAAAAATTAATCATTAAAATTTAAAATTTTATTAAATATTTAGCTTAAATTTTTGGAATATCAGTGTAAATTTTTTTTTGCTAAACAAATAATTTACTTACTATAGTCGTCCGCATTAAATTAAATATTATAACTAAAAAAATAATTTTAAATATTATTTAAAAAAAAAAAAAAATATTAAATGTTTGATTATAAAATAAAATTTAAAAATATTTGATGATTATTTGGAAAATATTTTCAGAAAATGATTCCATTTATTTAATTGTTTTTATGAAATTCAAAAATATACTTTGGTATATGATAAAAACAAAAATTTGTAATTTTTATAATACCCAAAATGGGGTTTTTTTTTTGTTTAACTTTGATGATGGGGTAACTAAAAAAAAAATGTTTATGTACTTTAAACTAAATTTACAAATAATTTAATATTAATAATATTAACATTAAAAATTTCTTTCTATATTTTGTGTAAATTTTAATTAAAAATTGCTTTTAAAAGGTGTGTTTTTTATGTATTAACATGTGAATAATATATTTTAATCCAATTTTTTTGAAAATTAATTTTTTAGAAGACGATTTTTAGTGAATATTTTTATTATCATTTATCTTTATTGATTAATTTTTTAAATTTAATTTAAATTATTTACTTAATTTAAAAAAAAAAATATAATAATGATTATCAATGGTATATCTCCATAAGTTGTGGACCGATATTATGGTCTATGCATGGTTCAAGTCGCTACTATTAAATACCTGACCTAATCAAGTTAAAATTAAATAATCTCGAATATATTTAACTCTACATAAGAATAAAAAATAAAAATAAAATTGATATTGATTTAAGAGCAAACATTAATATAAAATCGACTGAAGGAAATTCAAATTATATATTTCCATTTGCAGGATTATAGAAGCATATTATTTTCTTTTTTTACCACAATAAGCAATAAACTTTGATGTAATTATCAGTGTTACATAAAATAATGCTTAGAGAAGGTGTCAATTTCTCAATTCTACTGTTTAAAATTGTTACAATTTCAAAATTATTAGATTGGGAATTGATACTAAACTTGGATCTTGTATAGTTCTCCAAATCTTGTCAACCCTTTATATAGTTTATAAGATATTTTAGTAACGAATCCAGGTTGTTGTTTTACTTATATTATATTAAAGATCTTATATTTTTACTAAGTAGAAAAACAATTATTTTTTTATAATTAAATTTTTCATTTTGCTTCAAAATTATTTTCTCTTCTTTTTTTATTTAATTTTCTTTACAAATTTTTTTTTTTACTTTGTTAAATTTTCTTTTTCAAAATTTCCTTATACAAAATTTAATAAATTTTTATAAGAGGACAAAAATTAATGGGAAAAAATAAAAAGTGTTATTTAGAAAAAAAAAAAAAAAATTAATTTTAAAAAAGTTAAACGTTTTACAAAAAAAAAAATTATTTTATCGAAAATTTAAATTTGAAAAATTAACTTGAATTTTTTTTTTCTATTTTTTTTTTCCAAATCATTTTCTATTTTAATTTAAATATTTTTCAGAAGATTGAATGGGTTTGCGATAATTTTGTGTGGTAAGTTTTTTAATTTAAAATTTTTTTAAGAAAAAAAAAACCATTTTTGTTACAAAAAAAGTTATAAATTTAAAAAAAAAAACAACATCAAAAAATTTTTTTATATACTGAAAAATCCTGATTTTTATATTTGTAGTAGTGTTAAATATTGTTTTTTTTTTTCTAAATATACTTAACCTAAATCAAATTCGTACGACGTCGGGTTAACACAAGAAGTTCACAATTCCACTTACATTTTCTAACATATCCAAACTCTCGAAATATTACACGCAAGGGAACGTTTTTTTGATACACGCCGTACTGTCTGATTAAGGTTGAGTTCAATGTGTTAGTTTGTTCAATTTATATATATAAATATGATTTTAAATTATACAAAGCTACTCTACATGAACAGAAATATAATTTCAGAAAAAAATATTATAATTATTGGTTTATTTTTTTTTTTTAAATACAAAACAAAAAATGGGACTTTTTGAGCTTTTTTTAGTAACAAAATAAAAATTATTGTTTTAAGAAAATGTAAATTTGGCTTGTAATTTCAAAATTAATTTAATTTTCTTTTTAATTTTCATTATTATATTTTTGTATGCTAGAATTTTAAATGGAATTAAAACACCCCCCAAACCACATATTAAAATTAAAGTTTATCCTTTTTCAGGATGTAATCTAAATTATGAATATACCTATTAGATTTTATTAAAATCAAATATCTACTGGTCATTAAATTAGCTCACTTTTGATTTTTGTTGTATATATACCGTATATTAAATGAGCTTAATTTAGTTAGACAATAAATTTTATGTAATTTACATATTTTTTTCCAAAAATTATTGTTAGCCATTTTATATTACAAAATTTATTTAAAAGTTCATCTTCAAAACCAAATCTATCTTCCGATAATATAAGTAAATTTAATTTCTAGTTATTATACAACAACTAATTTTTCAAATCATGATTAAAACTTATTTCTAATATAATTAATATTGATTATAAAGTTAAGGTTAATTAATTTATATCATCGTCAATAGTCACAATATAAATTGTAGAAACTCACCACACAAAATAAACATTATTATTTTTATTTTTTTTTAAAAAACCAATGAAAAACTATTAAATTTTATAATTAATTTAATTTTTTGTGGTAATAATCAATTGTTATAAATCAATTTGAAAGCTTTTATATATATTTATATTTTTTTGATTTATTAAAATAATTTTAAAATATTGTTTTTTTTTTTTATTTAAATCAAATTTCGTATAATATTTAAAAATTAAATTTTCTCAAATTTTTATATATATATATTTTTTTTTCACATATTTTTTCTCATTATATTCCAGCAATATAAAAAAAAAAACTAGACAAAATTAAAAAAAATATTTATTATAAAAAAGTTCTCCAAAAAATAAGTTTCTTCAAAAAAACAAAAAGCAAAATAAATTAATAAATTAAAAAATATTAACAAAAAAAAAATTAAATATAAAACGAATTTTTTTAAATAAAAAAAAAAATTTAAATATTTGAAAAATGTAAGTTCAAATTTAACAAAATTTAAAACTATAAATAAATTTTCCAAGTTTCATTTAAAGATTCTCCTTCAAATTCTTCTATCTTTACTTTTTCTACTTCATAATCTTTTTGGTTTTCAAAAATTTAAAAAAAAAAAAAATTGTAAACTATAAAAACTTTGTGATTTTTTGTGGAACGTTAAATGTTTTTCTCGATATATAAAATTAAATTTTACCCTTGTTAATATGATATATAAATGTAATTAATGTAATTTCTATTTGTGTTATATATTTTTTATTTCATTAAATAAGATTTGAAATTTTATGTTTATGTTATTTTGTTTACAATTATATTTCAGATAATTTAATTTTTGTATATGATTTAATTATTTTTGTATATGCATTTTGGTTTAATTTTGAATGTAATTAATGAATGAATGTTAATTGATTTATTATTAATAATTTTTGTAATTTATACTAAATAGTTTTTTTTAAGTATATATGTGAATGTGCGAAAGAAAATTCTATTAATTAATTTAATTAGTTTTTCTTTTCACTGACACACCAATCCAACATGAGACATTCAAATGGAAAACATTTAATTATCAACTTATTCTGATAATATCAGATATGAAAAATAATATTCTTATCAAATTTTCTATTGATAAGAAAAAATAATTTCTAGATAATTAATAAGTTTTTAAAAAAAAATATTTTCCAATAAGGACAAAATTTTATGTTGTGGTTTAAATATTCTTTTAGTTCTAGTTTTAAAACTGATTGGAAGGTTCTGATTCTGATAGAACTTCCTAATGAATTTTGGATCAAACAAGGAAATTTCCAAAATATTTGGTAGCTTTTCACAGTATGATTCCAAAATTTGGCAGAACTATGAAAAAAATAAATTGGAAAATTAATTATTTCATATGACAAAAGTCGAATACAAAATCAGAATATTTTTCTAGTTTACTTTTTAGTTATATAAATAGGACTTAAATGGTATGATATTTCAAATTGTGACATAATAGACTGTATAATCAACAAACATTCACTTATAATAATATCCTTATTTCTTTTATAGGATAATTTATAGACATAGAACACTGACAAAATTATTATTTTATTACTTGAAATTTGGTGGTCTATTTTAAAACATTTTTTTCTTAAATTATCTTGCATTTTCACCATTTTTTAATCGATAACTGGCTGAAAAATTATATTTTATTTGCTTTATTTCTAATATAATTTTAATTTATTTATTTTAATGCTGTGTCTTCTTGTTGCTTAAATTTTGTGCATTCTCATAAATATTTTCTTTTCATATTATAATAAAACTATGCTTAAACGTGTACAACCTATTTACAAAAAAATAATTAATTTCTACCTAAATATATAAACTAAAAAAAGATATTTTTAAAAATAATATAAAAAATTGAATAATTAAAAAATAAAAAATTAATTAAAATTAAAATTTTGAAAATCCTCTTAAAAAATAAATAAAATAATATATTAAAAAAATAAATAAATATATAGAAGAACAATGGGAAAAGGATCTGGAAGCTGAATTACAAGAATATGAAGTTGTTAATGATAGAGGCGGCGGAATTAAAAATAGTGGAAGAGGAGGTGGCGGTGGTGGTAGTAGTAGTAATCGTAATAGTGATATAACATCAACAGCATCAACATTACAATCATCATCAAATAATAATGATGCTGAAACAACAACAACAACTATTACAAATATTAGAAACCGATCAAATCCATCAAATGATTGGGAAGAATATGCCGACCTAATTGATGAAACTGATGATTTAAAGTAATTAAGAGTTTATATCGTAGTTTTTTCTAATTTTTTTTCCCCTTAACCTTTTTTTTTGGTTTTGAAATATTTATTATTTTTAATATTTTGATTTTCCTGACAATTTTGCTCAGTTTTAAAAATATGAACACATATAAACTAAAAAAAAAATAAAAAAAAAATAACAACCAACCAACAACAACAACAACAAATATACTTGTAAGATTTTTAAAATGATTTTTTTTTTTTCACATTAAATTTTAATTTCAAATTATTAAATAAAATAACAGAGCTGTTAAATGATAAAAATAATTTGTATACCAAAATGTGAAATACAAATTACTTACAGATAATTCGGTTTGCTTCATGTCGCAACTAAGAAAAAGTAATCCAGTATATTACAGAATTTCAATAATTTTTTAATTACTTTGAATTATTTTACCCTTCTCCAATGTTTTACTTAAGTTTGAAAAAAGTATTTTATGTATTAATTAAGTATTTGCTTACATACTTATTTCCTTAAAATATAAAAGACTTTTTTCATACGTATAAAGTAATTCATTTAAACTAGAAAGAAATTAATTCAAAAAATCAATAAAATTGAAGTACTAAAATTTAGTAAAGAAATTCCATTATTTTTCCTAATTGATCACAAAATGTATTTACCAAAAAAAAGTAATTTGTATTTGCTTCAGCCAAGTAATTTAATTTGAATTATTCCAATGTTGGTGCATTTTTTACCAGCTCTGTTAATAAAATAAATTAATTTTTAACATTTTTTTTTAAAATAAAATCTGTATAATATCTTAATACATTTTCAAAATGATTAATAAAAATTCAATTATTTTCTTATTATATACAAAAAAAAATAAAGTTTTTTAACGAAATTTTCGTTATGTTTTTTTTTTTTTAACATCTAATTTATAAATTATAAAAATATAAGTAAATATTTGAATGAAGGTTCCAAAAACTTTTCCACAATGTTCAAACATACAAATGAAAAACAAATCTATAACAACAACAAAATTTTACACAAAATTAAATATTTAAATATATAATTAAAATTTAAACTATATATATAAATAAAATTTGAAATTAAATATTAAAGTCTAGCTAAAAAACAAAAATAATTTAAAAAAATAAAATAAAATAAAAATTCATACAAAAAAAGGGAAATATTGTAAAAAAAAAATTTAAAATTAAAGATAAAAAATTATTGTATTATACAAAAAAATAAATAAAAAATATATTATATCGGAAAAATTTGTAATTTTAAAAATATATATAAAAAAGTTATTAAAAAATTTTATTTAAAAATAAATTAATTATTAAAATTAATCATAATATAAAACATAGCTGAAAATATATAAATAAAAATATTTAAAAAAAAAATATCATTTAAACAAAAAAAATGAAAAATTTACTATTGCAAAATTAATTAATATAAAAAAAAAATATTTGTAAATAAAAATATGATAAAAAATGATTTTAAAAAAAATTTTAAACAAAAATATATATAACAAAATATATCAATTAATTTATTTATTTATTTTTCAAAGTAAATTATTTTTTTTTTTTAATACTTTTATAAAAATTTCTTTAGAATTTTTAAAAGTTAAATTTTCTCACATTTTTTTTAAAAAAGAATTTTGTTTTTTTTTTTGTTATCAAATGTAGCATATAATTAATTAATTGTTAATTTAAAACTAGCATAATTTTTCCAAAACGAGAAAAATAAAATATAAATCATTTTTGTTCTATAAATAAATTAATAAAAAAAAAAATAATTTTAATTAAAAATAAAAATTGAATTATAAAAAAAAAAATATATTATATAAATATTCGCTTTTTTATTATTTTCAATATTAAATTAACTTTAAATAATTATTAACTATTACAAAATTTGAACATGTTATTTAAAAGAACAAACAAATAAAAAATATTATAAAACAAATTATTTTTAAAATTAATTAAAATTGTTTTAAAAATGATGATTAAAAAAAATTTTATTACAAAAAACAAAATTATAATTAACTTTAAAAGTTAATACAAAAATAGGTTTTTTTTTTTTAAATTACTTTAAAACCCAATAGCAAAAACTTAAATTTTGTATTTTAAAAATTTTAAATCTTTTTATTTAAAACAAATAAACGGCCTGTCTTTTTATTGTAACAAAAAAATAATAATAATAATAAAAATATTTTTAAAATTGATAAAAAAAATTCATTTATATTTTGTTTAAATATTTTTTTAGGGAAAAATAATACCAAAATCTTTTAAGAGAGTAGTAAGAAAATATTTTACAAATTTTAAAATTATTGAAAAAATTGCTAAAAAATATTATTTTTTAATTAGCATTAAATATAAAAAATTTAAATTTAAATAAAAAATACCAAAAAACAATTAATATAAATATTTAAATTTAAAAATAAAAGAAAAATACCACAAAAAAAAGAACATAAATTATATCAACAAACAAAAATTATTAATAATAATAAAATATATATATATATAATATATGAATAAATAAATAAATATATAAAAAAAATAAACATTATTAATAGTTAAAAAATTTTCTCCATTCTGTGAATTTTTCCGTGTTTCATCTTATATACTTCCCATAAATTTAAATTTATTATTATTATTATATTATAATTAATTACATTATTATATAAAAGAAAATATTAAATCTATGTATCTGTATGTATTGTACACTATATTTAAAACAAACAAAAAAGACAAATAACCATGGAAAAATATTATATTATAAAAATTATATTTAAACAAAAAAAAATTATACAAAATTAACTTTTAAATTAAAAATTACAGAAAAAAAAGCAAATAAAAATATATATAAAAAATTTATTTATTTGAAAATAAAAAGAAAAATCTAAAAAACCACATAAAAAAAATAGAAGAAAAAATTTATTATTGTTATTTAAAAATATATAAAAACAAAGTGGGCAAGTAAATGAAAATTATCTAAGTAATTATAATATTTAAAAAAAAAAAACATTAATAAAGGACAAAAACAAAAAGAAAAATGTATGAATTTAACTACTATTCAAAAATGTGTTTTCTTTCTAATTATTTAAAAATTCATTTAATATTTTCCCATTTCGCACCGTAAATGAGTGACGTTCCATGCCATAAGCTTTAAAATTAAATTACACGGTTGGATGCAAGAAGTTGATATCAAGTTGATATTCGTCAAGTTGATATTAAACATAAAAGTAAATAAAAAAGTATATATTTTATTTATAACTACTTGGAATGTTGACATTTCTACAATGTAATACTCTTTTTGACATATAGATGGCGTCTTCGCAATCCACCTCGTATGAAGTTTTTAGCTAACTGGGATGGCAGTTCTTAATTTTTCTTTTGACAACTTCAGCTGTCAGAGCTTAAAATGCAAATTATAATTATTATAAAATTTAATTAAAAAAAAAAACAACATGATCGAAGAGCACAAATAAAAAGAAATTTTTTGTTGGTATCTTTTTTGTATGCATTACAAAATTTGCTTTGTTTGTTTCTCGTTTCTCATATGGTGGTGAATGGAGGAAATCACCATATACATATTCAATGTTATTATAGTGAAAACTTGAATTGTGCAATCATAATCTAAATAAAACTTAAAGTTGATTTAATTAATTTAGTGAAGTGCATTTAGTAGTTTTTTATATATAAAAAAACGTTTTCTTTATTATTTTTTTTCCATTTTTCCATATTTTGTTTTTCTTCTACTAATTCTATATTTAATAATTTAATCTTTGAAATACAGTTTATACAAACTATTAAACATAAAGAACAGAAAAAACAACAAAAAACTTCTTGAAAAATCCAAAAAAATAATAAAAAGATTGAAATTATTTTCGTTTCGTTTTTGGATTTTTGTTTTTCTATTATTTCACATTTTATATAATGGCAGATTTTGATGCAATTTATGAAGATGAACCACTTGAAGAACAACCACCAGATATTCCATTAGTACCAGAACCAATTGTTATTCGTGGTGCTGGAAATATGACAGTGTAAGTAATAATTTTGTGATAATTTAATTAAAATATGTAATTTCGTTACCCCCCTTTTGGCTCTTTAGAAACTGAAAGTTTGGTAATTTTTTTTTATGTGATTGATTATTTATATTATTGTTATTACGAAATCATTGCGATGGGAACTTATAATAGAAATTATTTTTGTTTTTACTGCTGTATAGAATACTTATTTATAATAATTTCTATTAGCTAGACGAAATTACATTTTGTTACTTTAGCTGCGTAATAATTATGGTCTCATGGAGAATAATAAATATTAACTTCTTATATGAAATAAACAAAATATTTCTTTATGTGGGTTTACAGTTCGTTATCACCACAAATAAATAAAAAAAACTGATCTGTAAAAAAAAAGCTTTGTTGAAATTCATCTATTCTTGAAATTTATCAATAATTTAAAATTTGTGGCTTTTTTATATATTAAATTAATAAATAGCCCAAATAATTTAATTTTATTAAAAACAACAAAAATTCTATAATATGAAAAATTGTCAATTCTCTTTTATAAATTATCTGGTTTATGGTTTAATTCAATCCTTAATAATTTTTAAGACAATTACATATTCTACACATTTTCAATATAATTTCATTTTTTATTACATAATTTAATTTTGATTTATTTATTTAATTTTTTCAGATTTGGCCTAAGTAATCGTTTTAATATTGAATTTCCATCTGGTTTAGTATCACGTGTAGCACCAGAAGAATTTAAGGCAACAATTGGTCGTATAAATGGTATATTAAAAAAAACATTACCAGTAAATGTTAAATGGTTATTTTGTGGATGCGTTTGTTGTTGCTGTACACTTGGTTGTTCATTATGGCCAGTAATTTGTCTTAGTAAAAGGGTAAATAAAATTTACATTTATATTATTATTTTTAATATTTAAATAAATTATCATTAATTTTTTTTTTTTTTTCATTTTGTAGACACAAATAACATTAGATAAATTACTTGATTGGGAAAATAGTCATTTATATCATAAATTGGGTTTACATTGGCGATTAAATAAACAACAATGTGATTCAAATTCAATGATGGAATATGTATTATTAATTGAATTTATACCGAAAACACCAATATATCGTCCAGATTAAAATAATTTATTTAATATATATAATATTATATTAATTTTAAAATAAAAAGTAATAATTTATAATTCATATATTACACATAAAATCACACACAAAATCGGGTACGTATACAAAACATTCATTAATTATAAATAAAGTTCAATATACAAAAAATTGTATAATTGTGTGACTAAATTAAAAAAAAATAGTTGTATATTTTTTTTTTAAATAATCTGCAATATTGTTAAAAGATTTAATTTATTTGTTAAAATTAATCTACAAAATTATTTGAAAAAGTCTACAAAAAATAATTCAAGAATATTATATTAAATTTGTCTAGACATCATATTAAATATTATATTATCATTTGCATATCATTTTATTAGTTGTCTATTAAAGAATAATAATTAAAAAATCATATTAAATTAGTCACATAATATACTAATCACACAAATTTGCAATTTTCAAACGGAAAAGTAAATTTTCTTAGCTGCTGCAATTAATAAAATGCATTTTTTTTATTAAAAAAAAAAATTACTCTATAAATAACATTTCAAATATTATACACAGAAAAAAGTAATTCAGCAAAAACTAAAATTCTCCCATAAAAAATATGAATCTATTTTTCATTATTATTTTCATTTTTTTTTTTAGTTATTATAAATATTATTAATATTAATTAATTAAATAATTATGATAAATATTTAAATAAAAGAAAGTTTATAGTATAAAATATGAGAAAAAAAAATGTATATTAAAATATTTTATATATATATAAAAAAAAAAACTAATTGCATTTTATTTGGAATTTTTTGCAAAAAATTTAAAATAATTATAATTAATAATAAAGAGAATTTATTTGTTTAATGTTTTTTCTTTGGATAATTTAAAAGAAAAAACATAATATAAGATTTTTAATTGACAATATACAATATAAATTTAAATACAAAAAAAGAGAATATAAATAATATATATTTTATTATATACTAAATTTAATTTTAAGATATAATAAATTTTATTATATTGAAATCAGAAATTAAAGATATAAAAATTATGGAAATTTAACGAAACTGAAATAATTATAAAATTGTAAAAATTTAATTAAAAAACAATCAAAAATTCAATAAAATTTTTATCCAACTTAACATAAACAGGAAATGGAACAGTTGTTCGGAAAGGAGAGGGGTTACAGTATTAGAAATTATTTTTTGCTAAATTAATTTTCGAATTTTCAATTATAATTATAATAATTATAATATTATAATAAAATAATAGTGTTTATTTTATTTATTTTTTTAAATAGAAAATTGCTTTTATTGCAAAATAAATTTTTAAATTTGAAAAATGAAACACCAAAAAAAAATTTTATACAAAAAATAAAATAAAAATTATTTCGATATTTTTAAAAAATTTAATAAATATTTGCAATATTTCTAATATAATTTCCGTAATATTTTGTAGTAATTTTTTTTTCTTAATAAATATACTTGATAAATTTTGTGATGATATCGTGTAATTTTTTAAATTACCTTTTTTTTTTTTAAAAAAAAATTAAATAAATTAACAAAAAAAAAAATTGTTTCATCCAAAATTTATTAATAAAAAAAAACACCCAAAATTTTTTGCACCATGTTAAAAAAATATTATTCACAATATAATTGTTAAATAGTTTTATAGAATTCATTTTTAAAAATAAAGGGAAAAACTTTTTATAAAATGAAAAATTAAAGAAAATATGATTAACGTTTTCTTAAAAAATTGTTAAAATAAAATTAAAAATTGTTTTCCATTTTTTGTTTTTTACAAAACGAAATTATTACACAGAAATTAATGAATTGTAATAGAAAATAAATTAAATATTCTCTTTTTTATTGTATAAAAGTACAAAATTAGAAAATTATTATAATTAAATTTTTTAATTTTAATTAAAATTTCATTTATAAATTAAAAATTCATTATATTAAAATTATCGTTAATTTAAAAACTATACTACAACTACAGCTGAGGAAAATGTTCAAAAATTGAACACACACACATTAAAATAAAGAACATAATAATAACTAAAATTAATCATCAATAGAATAAGAATTAAAAATCATAAAAAAAATATTATTTTATTTATTTTTTTTATTATACAAAAATTATGTAATTTCGAATTTAGTTATTGAAAAATGTTTTAAAAATTATATAATTGATTAAATCAAGGATTTTTTTTGTGAATTTGTATATTAAGACTACAAAACTAAAAAAAAAAAAAAACCTGCACTACTAAATAATTTAAAAATGCTTCCAAATGTTAATATATTATTTATCAATAATAATTAAATATTGATAAAATACATCTCTAGTCTTTAAATATATTTATTTAGAGCTGAACTTTATTATTTCATTACTATAATTTTAATTTTCAGTAACATAATTTTATCTCATTTTTTTTTTTTAAATCTAATAGTTAATTATTTTAAATAAAAGAAAATTCTATTTCTTATTCATTTCATATCATTAATTTACATTTGAATTTCATAAAATTATTGTTAACTAATGTTTTTTTTATATCATTTTTAAATTAAAATAATTATTTTATTATAAAAAAAATTTCAATTATCAAAATTTATTATTAAAATTTCTAAAAAATATTGATCACATTTTTTTTTAATATCTTGCAGGACGAGAAATTATTCAAAATTATATAAGAGAAAAACAAATATATAATTTCTTATTTCATAATTTTATTTTTATAGAAAATTAAATTTTAACTAATTAAGCATTTTCAGTAGTAACGAATTGTCCTGCTGTCTGTAATACAAAATTAAATCAAAAAACAAAATGTAATTTTAGAATGGAAAAGATAATCTACTATACATTAAAATACTATATCTAAAAAACAAAATACTAATCTAACAATAAAAAAATATATAAATAATTATCACTTGTAAATAGAAAAAAAAAAGATTTAAATATAAAAAAAAAATTAAATTAAATAGAAAACTAAAAACAATATTTAATCAATCTAACTAATAGAGTAAAAAAATATTATTTTTAATATATGGGATTTCATGAAAATAATTAAATTTTCAACAAATCAATTGACATCTTTGTCTTCTTCATACTTTTTTTTTTAGTTAAATTTGCTTTTTAAGTTTGTTTAATTAAAATTGAATAATTAAAAAAAATTATAGTAATTAATATTTTATTATAAAATTTTCAGTAATAATAATATTATTTAAATGTTTCATTTATATTTTTAATTTTTAAATAATAAATATTTTTTTATATAGTTTATTTGAAATGCTCTTTAAAGATTGCAACAACAAAAAAAAAAAACAATATAAAAAAAAGTTAGGACTGCTACTAATAAATAAAATGAACTGAAAAATAACAAATAGTTTTTTTTAATGCATTTATAGTAATTGTGTTCCATTTAGCTAAAATTTGCACTACGAAGTACTCCTACGTCCTACCCCTACGCTACGCATCAGCACAGCACCTCATTAAGTACTCAGGAGAGAGATTAAATGGAACGATAATTTTTTCTCCGGAGTACTAAGTATTTTTTGTATATAAAATATATTTATTTGTACACAAACCTATTAGCACATGCATTACATTAAAAACAGGAAATTTATCATAAACAAAATATTTATTTCAGCCCCTCTATTGATCGGTAGTTGAGTTAATATAAAATTTAAAAAATAGTGCCAAAAAATATGCAATTTTGTAAATTTCGAAAAAAAATCTAATCTACATAATAAATTAAATATAATTTTTCCGTATCTACTTTTCATTTTTGTATTTTCTATGTCCATAGTAAAATAGTTGTATAGCTCTAGTCTAGTCTAGAGCTAGACCTAGTAGAGGAGTAGATTAAAAGTTACTCTTACTCCTGAGTAATGGAATGCTATTGCTATAGTACCATTTTATTTTATCAAATATTTATGCTAATAAACCGCCATCTGTAGTATGATAGTTTACTTAGAACAAAAATACTACATCAATTGATTCCAGTCAAGGCTAAAAAACGGTTTGCTTCTAATATTAAAAGAAACTAAGCGCCATCTATATTTCAAAATAAAATAGTTCAAGTATTTGCTACATTTTGGTATGAATCTAAAATAATAGTGAAGCCAAAAAATTGTTCGAGTAATTGCTAAATGTTGGTGAGAAGCTAAATAATAGTTCAAGTAATTGCTAAATTCTGGTGTGAAGCTAAAATAATAATCTTTGACAATTGCCGATAGATGGGAGTATAATTTATATATTTATGGTTTGAAGCTAAAAAGAATGTTTCTTGGGTAATGTTGTAAGATATTGCCCGCAGATGACAGTGTATAGTGCAATATTTAAATTTATGATACCGCCAAATCTTAACATGAGAAAATTCGGTTTAATATTATAAATTTTAAATAATGTTACAAAAAAAAATTATATAATACAAATTCAAAATCTTTTTTTTAATAACATTGAAATTTTTGTTAAGAAATTCATATTCATTTTATTATTTTATAACAGTTTGGTTAAATTATTCAACTGACAGTTTTATGTATTTACAAAAAAAACTGTTAATCATAAACATAATTTAAAAATTAACCAAAAAATTATTTATTTTATTTTAAAAATCATTTTCTGGTGAATAAATTCATTTTGATATCGTCATATTTTTCCATAGTATCTAAAAAAAAAACATTTTTTTCAGCAAAATATAAAAATATTTATTTATTTTTTTGATATAATTTTTTAGATATATATATATTCATGTATACCAATGTATGTATGTATATTTGTTCATAATAATACAATATAAATATGTACCAAAATGTATAAAAACCCGCACAGTAGTTCCCATTAACCAATTAAATTCAATTGAAATCAATTAAGGAAAAAAATATGCTGAGATACTTTTAGAAGATATATATAAATATTTTTTATTTTTTATATCATGGATTTGACTTGAATGACGGAAAAAAAATAATATTTTTGTATAATGATAAAATTATGCCAGTTTGTATCGTGATAGCACTAGGGTCGTTTTTCTATATGGTCTATAAAATTCCATAGCATATTTTAATGATTCTTTGGTTGATGTACAATAAATGTCTGCAAAATAGCCCCCGCATTTAAAAGAGTGAAGTTTAAAAAAAAAAAAAAATATAGTTATAAGTCGCAATGAAATGGACATATATATATATTTATTATACATTATAGTTTCGAAGAATATTATTATATCATTATAGTTTTATATGTTATATTTGATGATTTTTACAAAACTCTGGATAGAAATAAATATAAAAATTCATATACTTTATGTGTGTGGAAAGAACAACGATGACTTAGCATGTGACAATAATATTATTATTTATTCACAAATGGAAATAATTTCAAGAAAAGACAAATTATACGTTTTTTTTTTTTAAATTTTATTTTTATGGAAAAAAAAAGAGTAAATGTTTTTTTGAAGATTTTTGTATACAAAATGAAATACTAAAGTATCTAGAAAAAATTAATTAATAAAATAAATCTGTTTATTTCAAAAATTATAAAGAAAGTATTTCTTAATAATTTAATGTATACTATATTATACCGACGGTTGAAATAAAGTTTACCAACGGAATTACATACATAATTTTGTAAATATTAATAAGTAATCTTTGTCCTGTCTCAAGATATTAAGGAATAATTAATTAAAAATTAATAATTAAAACAATTGTAAATTTAAATGATGGAATTAATTTACATAAAATATTAATTGAGAATCAAAATGCCACAGAAAAAGAATTTATAAATAATGAAGAATTTTAAAATAATTCAAATAAAATAATGAAAGTTATGAAAGACCATTCAGTTACATAGATACATTGTATATATTTCTCCATTAACATATTAGAAAATTTCCATTATTTTTTAGTCATATATTTTATTATTCTGTAATATTTCATTTCATTATATAATTTACATAATAAAATGGTGAAACAAATTGGCGAACAACAATTTTTAAATATACCAAAATTTGAAATTTTATAGTAAAATAGATCGAAATAATAATAATTATTTCAATAATTTAGAAAATTTATTAATATTCAAATAATATAAAGCTAAAATTGTACATAGATAATTTTATTTTGAAATAGTTCTGTAATTAGAAATAATCTTAAATTTAGAAATTAAAATTTAATAATATCAATTATGAGTAAAACTACTTACATTACTACTATCTATATATTAAATAATTTTCATTAACTTTATCCTTTATATAAGTATTTACTCTTTTAAAATTGAAATTTAATATTTTTTTAAAAAAATCTTTAGAGGACCTTAAAAAAGCATCAAACAAAAAATAATATAATTTTTGACACGATTCTGTAGAACACTTTTATCGACTTAATTTAATTTGTAAGTAATAAAAACTATATATCAAATATCATTTACTATAATTACATTTATGTATGTATATTTAACAATTATTAAAGCATTCATTTAGAGATAAAGAATGGCATATAAATAATATCAACTCCACATATTCAATGTAACCATTCAAAAACAGACGATGACGACAACGACAAAAAAGCAAAAAGGATACAAATTTTCATTATTATTATCGCATGCACATCGTGCGAGAACTGAAATGTTTTAAGTGAAGTTTTTTTTAGAAACTTTTAGTTTTTTTTAAGGTAGCTTAGATAATTTAATTATTTAATGCTATTTATTACCTGATATGAGAATTGGGCGCTTTGAAAATTTCCTGTGAAGTATTTTAAAAATTATTGTAACTAGATTTTTATACGAAATGAAAATTGTTAACTTTTTATATATACTCGTAACTCGATTATTTTTTTGCCATTATATCATTTAGCTTCTAACACGATTTGTCCGTGTATATGTTATGATAAAGTACATATATTTTATTAGTTAAAAACTATTTTACTGAATCTCATCCGTCGACATCATCATTTTATTGTCGTTGCCGCCACTATTACTAATATTTTATTAACGTATAATTATATTTAACAAAACTAAAACTTTCACAGGAAATTTTAGTCCTTCAATAGATTTTAGTATTAGAATATTTTATGATTTTTGTTTCATTGTGCATAAATTAAAAAAAAATAATGTTTCGTGGATGATTCCGTATATAATTTCAAGTGTACGAGGGATGTGTTACTATAAAAAGAACCTATTGGTTGAATTTGTTAATTTATGATCATAAAATTTATTTTATAAGTCCAGGTATAATTGAATTATGTTCTATTGTGAATTTTAAAACATATTTTAAATTATATTTTCAGTATGGAATTTTGAAATCTAGTAATTAGGTTTTTTGAGAGAATATTTTCTAAAGTTTAATAAATTTTGTTGTTATATTGTCTAAATTATATTATATATTCCTCAGTTATGAATATCGCTGCATATCCTATAACTTATTGCCACATTTTTCTATTATATAAAAAAAATTAGAATCATATTTTATATGAAAATATTTTCCAAATTAATAATTTGCAAATAATATTGAAATTGATTTTTCGTAGATGAAGTACATTGATATTCCACCCATATACTATTTTGATCATAATTAAATAAAGATTTCCAAATTCAGTTTTTTTTTCCAGAATAATTAATTACGATATAGCTAAAAACTGACAGAGAGATTTTAATTTGTTCAAAATTCAGTTGGGATAATAAAATATTTAAAATAATAGAAAAAAAAAGGATATTTTTATGTCTACTGTCTATTTCCGATTTCATTTTTTATTTAACTCCACTTCACAGTATAAAGTGTCACTAAGGAAAACAAAATTCTATTGCACCAAATCAGAAAATATTTAATTTGAATTGTAGAATTGAAAAAACTTTTTAATTTCTCTTTAAATTTAAATTTTATAATTATTTACTTTGCACTAAAAGTGGAGTAGTTTTGAAATTTGTCTAATTCCAATGATTTACGAAAATTCTCCGAAATTTCAATTCTAATTAACAAGAAATTTAATAATTTTTCATATTAGAATTCAAACTCGGTTCAATTTTAATCTAAAATCTGAAAAATTAAACATTTCATTGCCATAATCATCCCTGATTATAGCAAATTTATATGTACTCTATGTACATATTTATACGTATATGTACACGATAAAAATGACCATAAACTATTTTGGTCGGTCATTTATTTACCAAAAATACGAATAATACCAATAGAAATTTTATCGTCAATAATTTTCATAATATCAAACCAAAAAAAAAAAATGGATATGCATATATCTAATATCATTTTGATGATATATAAATTTGGTATATAAATTTTTATGAAAATACAATTTTTCGAATTTTATGACAATTCTGAATGTTGGGATATTTTTTTTTAAATAAAATAAATAAATTTATGGTCAATGATTAAATTAACTAATACAAGGATTCAAAAAAAAAATTTTTTCTATTATTATTTATAGACTTTCTGTCTTGTTTACCACAAAATGCAATTTATAAAATAAATTTGTCATAGGGAATAATAAAACCGAAAATCATAACGCCAAAATTATGGTTATACCAACACGAATTTTAAATACGAATTTTTGTTGTAGTTGCATAATAATATTTTATATAATATTAAAATTTTATATGCATATAAATAATTAATAGAATTTTAATTAATATTTGATTAGCAATCATTAATTTACAAAAATTTATTTATTAAAAATTATATAAAATTTTAGTGAGATTCAAAATATGCTCGTAATTGAGATATATAAATTACTATGTAACAGAATGATTTCTTTGAATTATTTGGACAGAAATAATTATATTTGGTTATTTTAAAGAAGATGAAAATTTAAATCATTCCAAAGATTACTAAAAAAATGCTATATATTTTTAATTAAAATTTGAGCAATGCAATGCAACCATTTAAGATTTTGATTGTTCTAATAAATCAACATTTTGGGTTTCAGCTTAAAAACATAGAAATGTCTAAAATAGTTTTTTTTATATAAATATTCAATAAAATATCAGAATTTCTAGTTTCATAAAATTTTTTTAAAAGATAAATCTCGAAAATTGTACGTCAAGATTTAATAATGTTTTATTAACATTTTCTCTAATAAAAATTAATTTAAATTATTATGGTAAATAAATTATTTACCATAGAATTATAACAAATACATAATAAATTGGAAAAGCTTTCAGAAAATTTAATATTTTAACTTAACTATATCTACTATTTATCTGATATTGATTATTTGATATTATTAAAATTTATATGTATGTTATATAACATTTCAAATTTACATTTTTTATACAAATTTCAATACTTGTAGAAACATAATATTATATTTATAATATAATATAATAAAATTATAAACAAATAGTTAATATTTGTATTATTTTTACTTAAAAAATTTCTATTTTCAAATATACTTAGTAAAATTTTAACCATTAAAAAACTTACTGCAAAAATAAACAATATTATTTTGTAGACAATTATTTATATAAAATTATTAATTTAAATTTTACACGTGACAAAATAATATATAATTTATTTTAAAAAGAAAATCAAGGATTATTTTCTGGGTTTATTTCCGGTACAATATTTTTTTTTTTTGTAATAAAAGTGGTAACTAAAAAAACCATTAAATATAATAAAAATATTATATGTATATTTTATAACATAGCAAAAAGTTCAACTAAGTATAAAAAATTTTATTTGGATAAAAATCTGCATTGAAATTTTTAAATATTATAAAAAAAATTTGTTATGTCAGAATTGAAAATAAACATAATAAAATAAAAAAAATAATAATATATTATAATAAATTGTAATTTTATGAAAATATATTTCTATACCTTTCATAACACTTATATGTTATACTCGTATATATAATATAATATTTAATATTTGAAAAAGCACGTATACCAATTTATAAATTTATCAAAAATGATTTTTCAAAAATAAAAAAGTAGATGACAGAAGAGATTTAAGATGAAATTTTTGATATTATTATATATACGGAAAAGTTTGATTTTACTTTTATACTATATGTTACATATATGTATGAAAATGTATTTTTAAGTATAATATTGTAGTTTACTTTACATTTAATATATTTTCCAACAAGGATTTTAAATATTTTTATTTTACTTTTTTTTTTTTTTTGTTAATCTTTTTAAGGTGTAGAGGTGATGATTTTGAGTATATGGAATATATATATTAAAATTGCAATTTGATACCATGAAATATGATGAACATAATAGTGGTTTTATAATCTACCATTTTATAATAAAGTTTTATTAAAATTTATATAATAATATTTTTTTTATATAAAATATTTTTTGATATAAGGAAATTATTAAAGTTTTTTACAATTATTCATGCATAAATTATTAATGTAATTTTTATGAAAAGTTATATAATGTAATTATGATATTAACACACTAAACAAATTTAATAACTTTTAAACTATCTAATGTAAATTATATTCGTTGAATAACCATAAAACTTTCATAAATTAGATGGAAATTATGGTCACTTAAAGTTAGACAATGCGAAAATTACATAATTTAATTATCCATTTGTAATATTAACACTTTGATAAATCATTTTTTTCTTTCATAAATTCAATGTCAAAATTAAATTATTAAGGATTACAAATTCAGAAAATTTTTAAAATTTTATAAAATAAATTAACCACCAACAAAAAATAACTCGGTTTATTTAAAAATTGAAAAAAAATAAATAAATTATATTATTAAATTGGAATTAATTAAAAATCAATAAGACATCCTTTTTAAAAAGAACGAATAATTTATATAATAATTAATTTCATTTGCAAATGTCAAAAAAATCATATACCAGGATATTTTTTTTTAAATACTCAAAAATTTTATATATAATAAAATTGTTAAAAATGTGGGTAAGAGAAGAGAGAGTATTTAATTAAAATAAATTTTCCCTATACATAAATATAAATTACCATAAAAAGAACACAGGTGTAAAAAATCATATTAACGTTTTGGTAAATCATCAAATTTATATATTTTTTTTTGTATAAATTTATATTTCGTTACAGCAAGTAAATCATACCCTAATGAATTTTATGTCATATACATTATATATATATAAAATATTAAAAATTTCAGCTTGGCTTCAATTTAAATATTTTATTATAATTATAATTTTATAAATAAATTTTCTACATTAAAAAAAAAAAATGACAAATTACCATAAAAATAAATTAAAAAGGAAAAATATTGGTTTCATTATTTTTTTTTTATTAATATTTTTTGATTATTATATTAAAGTTTTAATTTATATTTTATAAAATAACAAAATGAAAATTATAGAGTAAAATGTTTGCTCATTACCGAGATATTAATTTTTTTTTTAATATTACAAAATGTTGATATAAATTATAAATTTTTCCAAAATAAACCAACCATGGATTATTTCTTATATTTAATATTATATATATATATCAATATGGAAATTTTAATTTAAATCGAAAACAACTCTAACATAAAATGTATAAGGTAATCTATGAAAATATACAATGTAAAAAATTTAATTTTCACATGATTTTATTATATTATTTTGGTATAACATCGTTTGTTTTAAAATGAACACACAATTAAATTTGTACATATAGTCTCTACCATTAAAGATTATATTGCCTCGCTTTTCTATACCATATTGAATCAATAATTAATAATTTTTTAAAAAAGGATTCATTATTCAACTTTTTCAATATTCAATTTATTTATTTAATAACATGGATGAATTTACACACTTTTTCCCAAATACATATATATTTATTATTGGTATTAAATTATCCTTGAACCAATTTTTACTATTTGATTATTTATAAAATAATGTAAATAAGTACAAAATATTTTTTTATATTCCTGTAACGAAATTCCAATAAATAATGATAACGAAAATATATATAATAATAATAATAAAAGTAAGGGAAAATTTTTTGTTTCTGCAATTCGATTGGAATATTTATGAACCAAAAATTAACAATATTTATGTATACCAGACAGCCAAAAGGAGTAATAAAATTAAATGTTGCAAAAAAAAAAAAACGAAATCTGTAAAATTTATTTTAATTAATAGCAAAAAAAAAAGGATGTTAATTGGGGAAATGTAATTTTAAAAAAAAATTTATGGAAAAGTATTGGAATTTTTTGTATATAAAAATTTCTTTAAAAATTTAATGACTAAAAATAATAATAATAATTAATTATGAAAATAATCATTTTGTAAAATGTTGTCTTGTAGTCATTTTTACGGAAAAAGTTTGATCAAATGTTTATGATTTGAAATCGGGTTCGAATCTAATCAATGGAATCAAATTAATGAAATCGGGTAGTGTTCATGAGCATAGCTAGTTCTAAATTAAAAGTTGAAATATACGATTCTCAAATAAGCCTTAAAAATTATTTTCTACCTTCCACGGAATCTAAGCAGTTTAAAAAAAAAAATAGAAAATTGTCGAATTGTCAGCTTTTGTGGACCAAGACCTTTAAATTTAGATTGGAAATTTAATTTTATCAAATTTTCTGTATAGAAATAATAAATTAAAAGTCTTTACATACCAAGTACAAAGGTTAAAATTATTACTAAGATTTCGAGTGCTGATAAAATATATTTACAAAATCCAGTCCTTAAATGTTGTTAAAATTTCATTTTCAAATTAACTATAATATTATGAAGTATATAAATCACATCTATTTTAATTTATTAATATTAGTTTTTTTCTGAAAATGGACTGTAAATTATTAAATTAGCCCCCAAAAATAAATTAAAAATAATGTATCACTATATAATTTAAACTATTAAAAAGTCATTATATAATAAATCGATTTATTTTCACCCATAAAAACGATTTGATAAACAAACAACTTTAATTCAGTATATATACAAAAAAATTCCAAAAATTATTAAATATCTAGCCTAAAAATTATTATTTTCCGAAAAATATAAATTTAATTTGACCACAAAATTATATCGTAATAAAATTTACTTTTATTACTAAAATCAATTTAGATAAAAATCTGTTTATATAAAGGAAAATATTTTAATTATCATAGTTTCTTCTTACCTAAAGAAACAAACAGAAAAAATATAGATAAAAAGGATAATGACGAAAATTGTTTTGATTAGATTTATAAAGAAAATTAAATTTATAAGTTAATAGTTTTTCCTATGCATACAAAATATATATAACTCATCATCATCATAAACCTATCTAAACAAAAAATCAGAATTCTAATATAATATTTGACCAAAAGTGTCTTAAATATAAAAAAGGACACTTGAATCGTTAAAATTATATTCTATCATATATATACCAAAAAGTCTCTTCATATCTATATAATTTAATATCAAACAATTTGTATGCAAATTATATTAATATTATATAAGATTTTCTATTTTGTTTGGTATATAACTCAAAATTGGGTTTGTCCAATATATTAGTCCATCAAATCTAAATTTATATAAATAAATAAATTTTGTATACAACCCTAAACAAAATCACATTATATACGAGTATATAATATAAATTATATTACAAAGAATTTATTATGATGTGTATAGTACAGAGTATACCAATTTGGAATGTATTTAATTGGAAAGGATGTAAAATAGATTCCGTAACACAAAATGAAAAGGCTATGATATTTTTAGTTTAGTAAAACTAGAGTTAATAAAATTAATGAAAGTAAAATAGATGAACCGGAATGTCTAGTTGTCAGGGTCGTGTTGATCCACAACATCCAGTCAACAAACACATAAATTTGTCAGGTTTATCAAAATTTGGAAAATAATTTTGATTTGAAATATTTAATTAAATCACTTTTAGGCCTTCTTTCGGAATTGAGTGGGACACCTTGTCACATTTTATACCTACAAAAATGTTTGATAAAATAGATATATAATTTACATATATTCTATAAACATTATAGAAAATCTAATATTACATATAAATATTATTTATGTATAGAGAATTGATGTGACGCCCGACAATAATAAATTTAGCAACTTGTTTAGCAAAAGGAAATTTATGTTTAACATACTTTGTTTTTTTTTTGTTATCTTTCTTCTTTTTAATAAAATATTTTTTTTTTTTGTTTTAAATTTGTGAACTTCTTTATCCTCCCATATTTTTTTTTTATCCTAAAATAGCTTTTAAATACATAAATATAAATTTCATTTTAACCTTTCTCTGTATCTTCTTCTCTGCTTCTATATTGTCAGCGTATTTATCTCATAAAAATAAAAACTTAAAAAAAAATATGATCTATTAAAATATCCTTTTTTGTTGTCCTGACCAAAAAAGAATATTGTGTAAGCAAAATATTTTATTCATATTGAAGTTATGGTATATAATAATATGCTAACCAAAGCAACTTTTGTTACAAAATTGTTGATTTTAAGAGTAACAAAGATTTTTTTTTTTAGTTTTGAAGAATTTAATATTAAAAAATTTCATTTGTTTTTATTTATTTTTGTTAGATATTTTATGTAGCTAATAACAAACATAGATCAAAATGACATAAAATCTTATATATTTTTGGTTGTTTACTTATATAAATTTTTGTAAAATATTTTGTTGGGATTTTTCAAGTTATGGAATAGTTTTGCTGGATAACGAATTGTCTTTAAAAATGAATTCATTATTTATTTAGTGAAAATATTAATAATCATTTGTGCATTAATTTCATATTTTTTTCTTTTTTGGTTGTTGGAAATTTCACTTGAATATTTTATTAATATAATTTTTTATTATCTCGGTTTTTTTTTTCTCATGAGAGATTTTTGGTTTTAAATTTTCATTTCAGATTTTTAATGGGAAAATTTTTTTTGTTAAGAATTTTTGTTGAAATTTATGATGAAATTTAGAATATAATAGTAAAATGATTATTTATGTTAAATGTAAATATAATTTTGCAGTTTATCATTGTTGGTAACTTAAAAGTTAACCAACAAATGAAAAGTTTAGGAATAAGTTGTTCCTAGAATATTTATTAATAAACGACATTATATTTTAATTTCATTTATGAATTTTATTAAGAATATAACAATGTATTGCCATACTCATTTCATACTTACTTTTATCATTAATAGAAAAATACTATATGTGGTGACTAAAAGCCACTGGGTATGGACTATGAGTGTCGCAAGGACACGTTTAGGACACGAAAAATACTATATGTGGTGGCTAAAAGCCACTGGGTATGGACTACGAGTGTCGCAGGGACACGTATACTGTCTTGAATTAAAGGTAATTAAAATACCTAATAGTATACGTACAGATGGTAATGAGTATTGCCATACTCATCTCATGTATTTTAGGAGTGATGATAACCAGTAGATATACTATAGTCAAAATTTCTTTCACTGGCTTTGCGCAATCAAAGATAATTTACATATATAAATTATCTTTGATATGTAAATTAGTTTTGATAAAATTAAAACCAATTTTTTTTTTCATTTGGGAGTGAAGTTTTAGGAGTTTTTCCATTTAGGAGTGATGACATGATTAATATAAAATTACAGTAGGAGATCAGAAAAATTTCTAATCATTTTATACCAAGATAATTTCCATCCCATTTTCTCTTATATATAAATTTAAGGAAATATTATTTTAAATTTAATACTAAATTCAAATTCCTATTAAAAATAAAATGAATTAATTAAATATTTCTCTTGATTTTATATAACATAATAAAATATTATTAAATTTTTATACTTATGTTTTTTTTCATACAAAATTTACATAATTTTAATTTGTGTTGCCCTCAATTAATTCTTTCATGTTGATTCTGAAAAATCTTCAAAAAGATCTCATAGTGCTATATACTCCTACCTTGATATACAATTATTAAAATCAACATTACTCTCATTTTATAGGTTAAAAATTTTATGTAGGATAAAATGATATGTCGAGACCTCAACATATTTTATATATAACTATTCTACCTCAACTTGAACTTTTCATTCCTTTAATTTTTTTCTTAAATTTTCTTATTTTCCTTATATGGAAAGTATATAAAGTTTCTATCTCTATTTTCATTTTTCAAGTAATTAAGAATTGCATATTAAATATATTATACTATGAACATTATACATAAATATTTTCTTAGATAGAGATTTTACCTGCATAAAATTTTAAAAATATTGCAATATATATTATGAAAAGTTAGCCTATACGTATTTCAAGATGTTAGAATATAAAATAAGATATTTATTAATTTAAATTTAAGGTTTTGTTAAATTTATTTCAGTTTTATGTATTTGTAATGATGAAATTTTCTAACAATTATTGTAATTAGTTGGAGCAATAAATTCTTTTATTACTCCATTTAATTGCAAAATTTAATCTAGGTCGTCAGGTTTCATTCATATCAGACAAATCAATTTTCTATATATTCAATTTGTCGAAATAAAACGAAAAATATTTAAAAGAAGTAAATTTAGCTTGTTGCAATTAATGTACTATATCTAACTACAAGAAAACTATCTTAGAATCAATATTAAATTTAGTATACGATTAAAAATGTTGGTAGTAGGATCCATTTAAAATCAAATATCCAAACAAACTCCAAGACAAAATTTTGTCTGTTGTACTACACATTACCGAAATTATATTTTTTGCCATACATATTATACAAAATCAAAATATGCTTAAAGCATTTATATATAAAGAGATAATGAAGGATAAGCTTATGGATGAGTTATAAAAGATATTGTAGAAAATTATAATACATATATATATTCTATATATTCACTTAATAGTCACTTAATGGATATATCGAACATCATATTAGATTTTCCTTTAATCTCTATATACTATACACAAAAAATGTTATAAAGGATATTCTGTATTTAAATATATATTTAAAAAGTCATTTTGAAGTTTTTTATTTTATACATGTATAATTGGAGGGATGGTTAAATGTTGATATTTTGTAAAATTGAAGAATATGTTTTTTAATCGATTATCTTAATATCGGAAATAAAATAAATTTTCTGAAAATCCTTAAAGTAACTTATATAAGTATAATTAAAGAAATATGTTAAATTTTTAGATAATTTATGTATTTTTTTTTTGTTTTAATAAGAAAATATTTAAATAAAATTAAATATAATAATTTTCAATAATATGCCATAATAAATTTTTCAAAGTGTCTATCATTATTAACCCTTTAAACATTTTATTTATCTAATAGAAACAAAATATTACTTACGATGTTATATAAAGGACCTTAAAATTCAATATATAATTTTTAAAAACGACTAAATATCCAATATCCTTTCTAGACATAATAAATTATCGTGGTGGAATATTCACGTTAAAATCAAAATATAAATTTTTTTTTTATTATTATTATGGGGTTGGGAGTTTATAAAATGAACCTTTATTTTAATTGCTTTTTAAACTGCTATAAAACAAATCAAAAAATATATTGACTATAATTTAATATAGCAGAAATATCAGAGCTTGATTGTTTTTTTATTTTACTGTACTTAGTTTATGATTATGTATATATTTTATTTATGAAAGGATTTTCATTGAAAAGAGCCACACTTCCAAATAAAAAAATATTTTTTTTTAAAGGAAATGAATTGTAAATTCTAATCTAAATTTTTTCTAGGTTATAAGGTATAATATTGACGAATAATATGTTTTAGCCAAATAACAAAAAAAAAAATGAGTTATTGGAGAAATATCTTGCTTGTGGCAGAAAGAAACAATTAAATTGTACAATCATAGTGTACGACGTGCTAAGTATTTAAGTTGTTATTCAGTTGCCTTTGAGTTCATTTTTTGATTTTTGTAAGTATGCTATAGATATAGATTAATTTAATCTCTTATTAGTTTGATCTTTGTTGGCTATTAGACATTAGCTTACTGGAATTAAGATTTTCGAATTATACATAAAATTTCAATATTTCTGTTAAAAAATTGTCTTGGTCACTTAAAATTTTCTCAGTTTTTTATGTACATACATTATACTAGCTCTTCTCCAACAAAAATGTATGGTCTTTGCTCAAACACTTTTTTCTCGAAAAAATTCTGGATATAATAAAGTCCTATCTTACTGAAAAATATTATCATAACCGGCTGAAGCTTAACAAAAATTATAAACACATACGAAATTATGATTATAATTAAAATTGAAAGCATAAAAATTCGAATATTGATTTTATCTATAGAAAAAATTTATGCTATAATGTGTTGTTTAATCGGTTCACTAACAAAAATTTTTTTACGCTTTTGAACTCATCAATCTTCTTGTAATTAATTTACAAAAAAAAAAAAACAGAAAAAAAAAATAGCAACAAAATTTTTTTGATATAAAAAATATTCTAAAATTTTCTAACAAACAATTTTGTATATTTATTGCTAAGTTAATTGATTTTTACACGATGAACTAATTCTCAGAAATTAATTAATTAAATTATGTTATGTTAGCTTAAAAGTGTTTATGTATACAAAAGGAAACATAATGAATTTTAATATAATTTTCGCATAAATTGATAAAGAAAAAACAAAATTAAAAATATATTCATCAACATTTTATTTTTTTCATCAATATTTAATATAAATAATTTAATAAATTTTTTTGTAATCGAATATCGCAAAAGTTAAAGGATATAAAAAAAAATGATAAAATTATTATAAATTTCATAGTTCAATCATTTTTTTTGATGATATATTTTATTCAATTATTAATTATTTAGAAAAGCATTAAAGTAAGACATTAAATATATTTGTTTTCCGAATTTTCATTTTTCAATTAAAAAATTTTGAGAAAATAAATTTCACCGAAACGGGGACACACGTACTAAATAGAAAATTTTATTGGGAAAACTCAGAATGCATAAAAATTCTTGCGAATATTGTGAAAGCTTATAATGTGCAGGAAAAAAATTTGGAAAAAGAGAGATAAAAAAAGAAGGATATTTTTAGGATATATGCACCGGTCTCAGATAAAAATTCTACATGAGATTTCCTTTATTTATATTCATTTTTTTTTACTCATAATATTTATTATTATGGTAAAAGGATACACTATACCCATGCAGAGAAAATCGTATTTAGCAAACAATTCCTGTTTGTTTTTAGAGATAATAAAATAACATTGAGAAACTGTAATATTTTTGTGTGGCCTTTTGGTGGAACTCCTGGCGACAAATCATAAATATATGCATGTAAAATGAAATTTTAATTTTCATTATATAGAAACAAGAGTTTGTTAAAGAAAATTTGTTATTTTGTAGTTTATAACTGGGGGGACTGGATTAAAAAAGGATACTGGAAATATAAATAATACCTAGGAGACCATTTCATAGGAAAAATGTTTCATAAATGTAACAAAAATATTGGTTCCAAATAAATTCTATATCTTTCCATAAACTGGTTTAAAAATGATGGAATAGAATTTAACTTTTAAATAGATAACAGATGTTTTTCTTAAAAAACTTTTGCTTCAAATTGTACTAATTAGGTAAAGATTATTCTGTACCAGTTTGAGAGATGTAAAGAGAACAGCAGCAAGTAAGACCAAAATATAACAAATATTGTTGAAATTTTCCGAGTTACTAACCATTAATTTCTGATTATCCACATCATATATTTCGGCTCATATCAATTCACTCCTTTAGGTCCTTGCTTTTATTAGACAATAAAAGGAAGCCATAAACTTTAAAAATATATTTTAGCTCATAAAACTGAAAGCTTCATTTTAACAGACTGTAAAACAATCTGAATTTAAACGTACATAAATAATTTGTACTATTTAGTATTTAGTCCACAATAAATTGAAATAAATTTCTTTATTTAAATAATAGCATCTGGCTATAAATTTCAATTTACTTATCTTATATGATCATGTTGACTATTTTCTCTCTATTTTAAATAATCCATTTTTCTTTTATCTTTTTTTGATTTGTGGTTAGTTTTAGTTTTTTCCTTCTATAGTCACAATTTTTATTTTCAGTGTTTTGAATACATATATATTCACCATTTTATCATGTTCGTAAACAAACCATATTAAATTGTTCTGTTTATATATTTTATTTTGTCAGGATTCAAATAAAAATGGTTCCGTTAGCACAATAAAAAATTGTGTTGGTTAACATATAATTCTATATGTACACAAATTTCTACATGTACAAATAAGACAGTTTTTGTTTAACACTCATGTAAAGAATTTCAAAGTTAATCTGGTTCAACCATCATCACACAGTGTATGTATACATAAAGTATCTTCCTTTCGGAAAATTTTTGTGCTAAAGATATTTTTCCAACTGTTAAAAGAAAATTCTTTGTATGTTTATTTTTGTCTTTTAATTTTTTGTGTGCTATTGCTGGAACACTTTATGAGTTCTACACACGATCTTATTATTATTAGTTCAAGTGTTAGTCGAAAATATTTCATTTGATATTAAATTGCTTTGTGATGTGACAAAAGTGTTTATATAAAATGTCTGTCACCTGAAGGAATTAATAGAATTATAGCTATAGGCTTTTTAATAATATTTCTGTCATCTGTGTAGAGAGAGTGTATCAAATTTTCATTGAAGTAAAGTAAGGTGTTTTGTTAATTAAAGTAACTAAAGTTTGAGAATTAGCAAAAATATGAAATTTGGAATCATTTTTATACATACTAACTATGTATTAGCATATTTGTAAAAAAAATTATTGATTATTAATTTTTATGGAAAAAGTATTGCACTTAACATTCAGATAAAGTAATATTTTTACATTTAATATTTTATGTTCAGTACATAATTGCACGGATTCAATATTTAATTTCAGAATTATAGTTGAAATTTTTTTTGGTAACATTTCAAAAATCCTTATACAAATTATTCAAACATAAAATTTTCAATTCATTTCATTTGCAATTCTTGTAAAATTAAATATATATTTTCTTTTACCTTAAAGTTTTTCTCAATATTTTCTTCATTTCACTTATTTTTCTATTTACAAAAAAATAAAAAATAAAAGTAAGAACTATTTATTTATTTAAATAATATAAAATTTAAATGATACGTCATTTTGAACCTTACTCAAAAATATCCTTAATTTTTTTTTTTTTTGCCTTATTTTCTTTTTTAACCACAATTTGTATTTCGGTCGAAATTTTTATTTACACTTTTTAACAAAAAAAAAAAAAAAAAACCCTTTTCGTTTTATGTGTGTACCAACTTTTCTTTAATAATATTTTTTTAGTGTTTAAAAATGTATAGCTATAACTTTTCTTTCTAAATATAAACTTTGGTGGGCCTCTAAAGTGTGTAATATGTTTTAAACGGATAAGGATTTTGTCATTTTTAGTATATTCAACGGAAGGAAAGATCTTCCTTTTTTTTCTTTACTTATATATTTTATTATTCTTAATGTTGGGTGAAAATGGTTTTTTTTTTTTTGCAAATAATATCCGCTAAAGCATTTGAAAAATTCATATAATACTTTATGTAAAGCTTATATAGATAGAGAATATTAAAGGTAGAAAAACAAAATTTCTCTACTGACATTTTGTATGTTGAAAATATTGGTATTTTTTTTTTTCTTCTGCTTTACTTTTACTCTATGTTCTTCAACACCAACTTGATTTATGGTTGGAAATGTTAAAAAATTATATAAATTTCTCTTTTACATATTGTTAGATTCCCACAAAAAAAATATTATATTATTTAATGTTATGGAAAAATAATAATAATATATTTATTTAATATTTAATTTTCTATATAAAAAAAAAATTAAAATATGAGTAAAATATTTATGTATGTAGTGAAATAATTTTCAGGTAAAATTAATTAGTGTAGAAAAAAATAAAGTGTATAGACACAGCTCAAATTTTGAAAATTCATTTAACTTTCAATAATAATTAATATCAAAGTTTCTAATCTGTAGGGTCAAGAAGGCTCGAGAGGCTACAATGGGCCTATGCTGGCCTGAGTGCGTGGATCCTTCCTTTTTCTGATCCCCCTCTCCCAATCCATCCAAATCATAAAATTATGTTATTTTGCCATTTTTAAATTTTGCAACTAATCTGACATAATGATTAATGGTTCTTCAGAATCTAGATACAATCTAGATTGTTCAGAATATAGATTCAGAATCTAGATGATAGCTCTATGACAAATATTATTACTTGCAAAATTTGAAAATGTCATTTGAAATATTATCTGGAAAAATTAAATAACTCAATTAACTAAATTTTTGTATTAATTATTACTGAATTTTTTAAAATTCTGTCTATAAACTTATTTGTTTCTACTATAAATATTTCACATTCTGACCAAAAAAAGTCAGAATGTTATTTAATTATTTCATAATTAACAAAAATTTACTAATATGTGCACAAAAATTACGATAAATTGGTTTATAAAAATGCCACAATAATCAACTTGTACATATCCTTTCTAGCTATAAATTGAAGTTTGATTGAAATAACACATTCTGGTTTAAGCTGAAATCTATACATCGAAATTTCCAGTTTTATTTAAATATTAATTTTAGATATATTACCTATAATTCGGACACCATATTAAATTAATTTTTTTTTTAATTTTGATCCTTTTTTTATATATATAATTTTCAAAACCTTTTCTTTTTTTTTTTCCTTCTTTACTCCATTTATTTTATTTATTTTGTATTTCCAAAGGTAAAATATATTACCACCATTTAAATATATTCTGTTCAAAGAAAAAAACTTCCCATAGTCATACTCATACATATATATGTATAATCAATTTCTCCACTTTCGCGATTTATTTTAATCTTCTTAACAAAAGAACGACAGTTCAAGATCTCTAACATTAAATATAATACATATACATCTACATATACATATAAATATTTACCAAAAGCAAAAAAAAGTATGAAACCAAACAAAATAGAAATAAAATCAATTTGTATTGTACATAAGGATTATAAATCTAAAAAGGACTGTAAATATACTTCTGTTTCTGTTAGTCAGAGGATATTAGAAAAAAATTACTAAAATAAAATTTATTATATAATACATAGAAATCTTGGGGTTGTAATTTGTAATACAAAATTTAATTTAATAAAAATCTTTATGTTATTTTTTTATTGATAATCTAAAATCTAATTTCATGTAATAAAGAAATATAAAATATAGCACTGTGCTAATTGTATTTAAAGTATACTGAGATATCTACAGTGTAAATTTTGTAACTATAAAATCGTTTTAAACTATTTAATTTTCAATTTATTTTACAATATTAAATTTAAATTTACATTACAAAAAATTTTTCATTTCAGAAGAACTTAACTTTGAAATTCACAAATTTTACCATTTTAGTATAACAAGTTTTTAGTCAGACTTTCAAAAGTATAAGAATAAATTTAGCATATTATTATGTTATTTTCCAGAACCAAAAAAAAAAATATGAAAAAGGATACAAAAGAAGAATCATTTTGTAATATTGTTTCCTCATATATATATCCTTTTTTTTATATTTTCATATAAAACTAATAATATATTTGGTGGAAATGAAACATGTCATTTACAAGATGATATGGTGATAAAATATGAATTTATCATATTTTTTTTTTGTATATTTATTATTATACAACACAAAATATTTTTCTTCTTTATTACATAAAATTTTACTACTATATATATATATATATAATATTATGATAAAATAATAATAATAATAATATTAAAAGGATGTGAGGCGTATATTTGAAATTGAAACGGCTGGATTTAATAGTATATATAACGTCACCATATTTTGTAATTTATATTTCAATAAAAGAAATAAATAAATAAATATATACACACATAAAAGGAATTGTTTTTCCTTTCATTTTGTTTTTTTTTTTGGGGTGGTATAGGACGACCTTAACAAATAACGTTTATATAGAAAGAGAATTAATAATTTGTATTAAGTTAAAATGATGTGGTGGTATATGATTTTTAGTAGATAAAGGTCGTATATCTTTTATCCTTATAATGATAATGATATAATACAAATATATATTTTTGATATCTATATAATTTCTATCATTATTATGACTTTGAAATTTAGCTTCATTCTATTTTTCTCTCGCTCCTTATAGAACATTTTTTTTTTTATATCCCCGAGAAAAATATAAATGTTATGTGATTTGGGTTAATGGAAAATAATATACAGACAAAAGGTGGATAAAAATGAGTTAAATTTATAGGAATATTATATTACAGCATCAAAAAAATTTGTATCATTTTTATAGGTTATATCTTTATTTTTGTGTTAAGTGATATAAAATTTTTGGTTTTTTTTTGTTTTTTTTTGAGGTCGTACACAAAATCCAAAAAAGAGACACAAAGCCAAATATAAAACAAAAGAAATTCAAAATAATAGCACCTATTAGTTAGTGTAGCTTTATATGTGTGTTATCCCCATAGGAAGAAGTATATATAATTTTTATCCCAGGTATCATTAATCGACATTATATATTTAGAGTATTAATATAAATGATTTAAAGAATTTCTTTTATTTTTTTTTGGTATATAATTGAATTTTGGAGATGACAGAAAATATATAAATTTATTTTAAAAAAAAAAATTACTCCTACTACATATACTTATAAAATTCTATGATTTTTGTGTATAGCAATTCAATTCAATTTAGTTTTTAGAATTATGAAATAAATGTAAAAGTTGTAATTAAATATAATTTTCATGCAAATGTTTGCGGATCAAATTAGTTTTTTTACTGAAAATGCTAACAAGAAAATGATAAAATTTTGTTTGAAATTTGAAAAATATGAATATAAAATCATAAAGAACTATATCTTAAATCATAACTTTTAATATTATGTATACAATACCATTTAATATATATTTTATTCGTTTTATAATCGATCCTCAAATTCATAAAACGAATTTGAGGATCGAACTTGAACTCTATTATTAAATTAATTATGATCGAAAGAAACCAAATATATTTTTTATCCTTAAACTAAATTTTGAATTTTCCTTAAAATATTTGAAATAATTCTTTAAATTACAATTTAATTTGTTATTATAATCTTCATTTCTTTCATTTCCTTATCCATTTTTTTTTTTTTTAAATTTGTGATGTGATATTAAAACTAATTTTACCTTTTTCATACTCGTATACACTTTATATATCAAATAAATTTTTACAAAAATCATTTCATATTAAATATTATCACAACACAAAAAATTTCCACAAGGATCAAAATAATTTCTAATAATCATCATCCTTTTTTTTTATAAAAAAAATATAAATATATTACAATTGGCCAAGAAAATTTGGTATAAATGCGGTTATATAAACCATGATAAGTAGAAAATATTAAAAATATTTAAGTTCAGTAGCCTGAATCTTAAATTACTATTTAGTATCAGGTTCAACAGAGAGAGAGAGATGAATAAAAAAAAAATCCATATATGTATAAAAAAAAAATGCTATTTCATTCCTCAATTACCTTCTAGTATATAGGAGGGGGTCAAGTTACCAATATGTTACTAAAATTGGGTGCTTATTAACCGTAACCAATCGACAATAAAACCTTCATCAATCTCAAAAACATCTTTATAAGATTTTAAAGGAAAAAATTTTCTTATATATAAAATAGAATAGAAGAAAAAATTTGAAATATTTTTGCTGATGCGTACATAAAAAAGGAATATACTTTTCTATTTATAAAAAAAAAGAATCATCATCATTTATAAAAAAATTATTC
Source organism: Empis stercorea (assembly GCA_949752835.1). NCBI lineage: Eukaryota > Metazoa > Arthropoda > Insecta > Diptera > Empididae > Empis > Empis stercorea. Next base: position 3,271,487 of record OX457086.1, read on the forward strand.
ATTTATCTACATTTTTTTTTTTATTTATAATTTTGATCCTTTATGGAAATTTAGAAACGATATATGTGATACCATAACAAACGGACGAAGAAAATAGTAAAATAATAGATGCAATGAACTAAGAAAATAATAATATTAAAATTAGAAATACAAAAATTTTTTTTTATAATTAATCTAACAAATAATTTTTATACAATAAAATCAAAGAAAAATTTTTCTATTAGATTCGAAAAGGATATTTATAAAATTTTGCCATTTAATGGTACGCATCTTATAGTTTTGGCTAGCTTAGAAGTGATATTATCTAATTTTAAAATGACATTATCCGAAAGTTTTCCATAATTTCTATAAAATATAAATTTTAATTTATTAAAATTAATTTAATTATTAATTTATTATGGAAATTTATACTTTTCTATAATGAAATTTCAATATCAATTTAATATCCTTCAAAAAAAAAAAATAAGTTGTGCTAAATATAATCAATATCATAAATTTATATTCTTATTTTACTTTTTTTTACTACAAAGTGATAAATGTTAAATTAATGATGCTTCGAAATATATATAGCAATATATATATATATGTATATTTATTGAAAAAATTAAATATTTATAATTTTGCAGATTGAAATGAAATTATTATATTATAGAAGACCATTAAATATGCATTTATATGTAGCCAGCCAGAGAGGGTGTGTAGACTATGAGATTTTTGCAAATTTCAGATTATAATTTTTATCTTTATCTCTGTAAGTACAGAAAATAAGAATAAGTATTATTAATATTAAGTCAGCTCTATCATTAATCATAATTTTATTTCAAGGCAAACAAAATATATTATTTTTGACCCTTAACTTCGATTGTGGAATTTAATTAAATGTGTCGAACTTTCATAATTCATATATGGATATAATTTTTCAAATGAGTAAAATATAATTTCATTTTAATGATTTATAGTTGAAATTTATTAAAATTGTGTAAAAAATTTATTAATCTTTATATGCTTTTTTTAAAAGGATAATAATTTTAAGGAACATACGACAAATCATTTTTATTTATAGGATGAAATTCATTTATTATAAACTTAATTAATTCACTACAATCTAATTACTGATCATATTTTGACAGGTTTCGTAATCTGTTTTAGTAGATTAAAATAGAATGGGTAAATTTCTTTTAGCAATTAAATTAAATATTAATTGTGACTATAAATATTATATTACAATAATATGTTTACTCTAATATTTTTATTTTAATGAAATATTTAGAATAACAGGTCAGGACTAATTCATAATATATAAAATAGACTCTCTCTCTATTACCGTCAGTTACATAAAAATGCTATTATAAATTTTAGTCAGAATGATGATACACATCCCACCCATTACTGTTTTATTGTATATAAATGACAAATATCAAAAATTTTTATATATAAAAAGAATTGTTGTTGAATTTGTCTAGAAGAATTTTGTGACTATATTATAAAAAGTTTATCCTATTTGGCTTCTTCTAATGACATTTTCATCATTTCTTTTTTCTTCTGTATATCTGTAAAAAAAATATTTTATATAGCTATATTATATTTATATAAACAAGAAAAAAGGAAGTTCATCAGGATAGTTTTCTAATGATTTTCTGATGTTTTAAATAGGATTATAATAAAAAATTTGATAGAATAAAATGAACCCTTTAAGAATATACATAAAGGAATATATATATACATATATATATTTTTGTTAAATAGAAAGCTTAAAAATTAACTTTTTTTGTTTTGTTTATAGATTTCGTAATCTTTTAAAAGTTTTACAAGGCCAAGAATTAAAATCTATATATACTACAAAAAAACATTGTTTATTATATTCTGTTTTAAAATACAATAATGATATGGGTTCACACTAACACACAAGAGCTTCATAATGAAAAGTACACAAATAAGTAAACACAATAGAAGAAAATTATACAAATTGTATTTAATTTGTTTAATTAAACTTTTAAGAATTATACTATATTCACACTATATCGTTTTACACCTGTTTAAAAGGACTAATCTGTATTTTTTTGTGGTTCATTTTTGTGTAAAACTGTCGAAGTAAAATATATGTTAAATAGTTTCAAAGTTAGTTGACATAATTTTAGACAACGTTCATTTTAAGGTCTTAAGGAATAGCAGAGAAATGTCAAAATTTGAATGGTTTGATTTAGAAAGTCTAATATAGTGAAATTAGCCCGAATGAGACTATCTACATAAATAAATTTTATGATGTTTAATAAATATAAAATGAAAATTTTAATTACTTCATTTAATTAATAAAATATTTAGTTCTAATCACGACTAATTTAAATAAAATTATAAAATTTGAATAATTTTTTGACTGGAAAACTTTTGTATCAAAAATAATACTATGATGGCGTATTATAAGTTTTTGATGAAAAATTTTCAACTTTTAGAGCTCTATACTGTTACAAGTTACAAGTCACACAATACATTTCCATTTATTCTATATATTCCTTGAAAAAATATATAAATTTTGATATTAATTATTCTGTATACCAAAAAAAAATTCCCAACTGTGGGGCGTACAAAATAATATTTAAATGAAATAAATTCTCACTAAAAATTACAAAGTTTTTTTCTTAACAATATGAGTGTGTACCCAAAAAAAAAATGATTTTCAAATATAAATATATAATAGTTTTAATATTAATTGTGTTCTACTGTAAAATGGACATTATACATATAAGGAAATTACAATATAAATGAAAATTTATTTGTTTAATAATAGTAAAATGATATAAAAAACGAATGTATATATAAAGACTATAATACGTAAAGTATCCTTATAGTTTTAAAAACTTTTAAACTTTGATATTGAGTAATATACAAATAGTCATATACACAATTTTATGTTTAGTAAGTGTAAAACTGAGAAAATTCTATTGTCTCTCTACATATAATTTTTTATTGTACAAAAATATATATTTATAAAATGATATGATTTGGGTGTCAACTGCAAAAAAATTTTTGATAAGGATATTTCCTTCAAAAGTTTCTTTTTTTTTTTTTTTTTTATTTATATTACAATAATAATAATGTTGACATTTTTCATTATTTTAAATTTTTCATGTGTTAATATTATATTATTATGTTTTTTGTTATAATTTAAATTTTTTATATTTATTTAACATACATTTTATTATCAATATTCTCGAATACATAATATTTATAAAAAAAATTTATAGTTTATATTTAAAGTTGTCAGTATCTAAATTTAAAAATATGATTGATATGATAATATTTTTTTAAATTTTTCTTAAATCTTTTACATTTTCTTTGAATTGTTTAAATATGAACATAATTTTAGATAAATTGAACATAACTTCAGATAGGATGATATGAAATGGACAATAATATAATTTAATCAATTCAATATATAATGAAATATTTCTTGTAATAATTATTAATATCAAATTGCTATCGAATTTATTAAATATAATAACAATTTCAAATATTATAATTATTTTGATTTAGTTTCGATTAAATATTTCAAGAATAATTAAAAAAAAATTATTAAATATTTTAAAAACAATGAATGAATTTTACATTGTCGTTCTTTTATTTTCCAATTATGTATTAAAATGTTGCATAATTATAATTATAAATACATATTTAATCTATAATTAAATGCCTATACCAAATTATTTAATTGAATAAAAAATGTTTTTTTTATAGATTATCTAATTATCAAAATATTTTAACGGATTATAATAACATTGTACAATTTATTTACATTATACGACATAAAATAAATTTATTTTAGCAAATATTTTATATAGAATTTTATTAATAAATTTATATTAAAATATTTTTGTTAAACATAGTAGAAAATATTTAAATATTTGTATCACAATTTTCGAAAATTTTATATTAAAATATTTATAAAAAAATTTAATAACCACGAAAATTATGAAATTGATTTGTGATCCTTTCAAAAGGGAGAATTTAATTTTATGTAATAGTTATGTGTACCTATATTTTAGTATACAAACATATTTAAAATATGCTAACTACTATTTCCCCTCTAGATTTTCTATTTGTGAAAAATTTAGATTTTTTTCTTTCCATTTTTGTAGTTTAATTAAATTCAACTAATTTTTATTCATTCATTTTGCAAAAGAAAAAATCCTGGTTATAAAAAACACGAAAAATTTCAAGGAAAAACTTAAAAGAAGAACTAAAATAAAATTTGTGATACGAAATTTTGTCTTTGACAGCATAATAACAAAATTTATTACTATTGCTATAACAGTTTTTGAACTCTTATACACCAAGCAAAGAGAGAAAATAAAATCTTTCTTACCATTTTCGTCCTTTAGTTATTTTTATTTAAAACTTTTATTTTTCCATTTTTTTTTTGTTTGTTTTGTTTTTCTTATTTTCATTTAAAATTATTGTAATTTCTGGAGTGTTTAGTATCATAGTCGTTATTTTTATTATAAGTACGTAATAATTCTTGAGATAAATGACAATTTGACTTTGTTATCATCAATGCAAGAATATTTTGTTATAGTTAAAAAGGGAAAATTTTTAGTTTAAAATGATTTTTTTGTATCAAATAAATGCAGAGATTTTTTTTTTTGTTATTTTAGAAAAATGTATTAAACTTTTGTCTTGGAAAATTATATAAAACTAAAAAAAAAAGTAGATTTTCAGTTGTTCTCATTCTTTCATTTCAGATAAAAAGGAATTCCGAAACTTTAAATATTTAATATAGTAAATTACTGAAAAATGTTGAATATGTCAAGGACCACTTAAAGGATATTTGAAAGAATTTTCCAATTTCTGTATTTTCTAAAAATTAAGAAAATAAAACATTAAAATTAAATGAATTAAGATTTCATTTGTTTCTCGTTTCTCCATTTACAAATTCATTTTTTGAGGAGTGAAATTTTGAAGGTTTAAAATTTGCAATAAATTTTGTTAAATGAATTTAAATTAAATATAAATATCAATTTTTTATCCATCATTAAATTGATTTTTAACATTTTACCTATACAAAAAACAGAATTTCATTTTTTTTGTATGCTTTTTTTCGAAATCTGCACAAGGACAGAAAAATACATCGTAAAGCCGTAAAAAATTTATTTCATATAAAAATACCTTGGAATTTAAATATTTTTTTTTGTTAACTAAGGATAAAAACTACAAAAAATATATATAAAAATAAAATTTAATATCAATGAATTTTTTCAGAAAAAATTTTCCTTGGAAAATATGTGAAAAATCTGTTTTTAAAAAATTGTAAAAGTTAAAAATTCTTTTTAAGTTAAAATTCGAGTGAAAATTTAAGAATGATTAACTATGAAACTAAAATTAAATACACAATAATTAAAATATAAAATATTTTCCATTTTATTTGCATAATTAAATATATGAACATAAATGAGAAACGTATAAATTTGAATTGTAGATGTCACGTCATTACTATTCAGTGGTTAAAAATATAAAATAATGTCGGGTATTAGTAGCTATTGTAAATTTAATCTTCTTATTTTGTCATTCCATCAAATCACAAAAATTATTGATTTGTAAAAATATTTTCTATATTTTAAATAATTTCTCTGTTATACCAAATATAATAAATAAATATAAATTTAATTAAATTAAAAATTATGACTGAATTATAAAATTCTTTTTAAATATGATTACAATTGTGGCTTTGCTAATAATAGAGTGCCATATCACATAAAGGACTTATATCCTTGTCACACATAAAATCAAAGATGAACAATATACAGGGAAAAAAAACACAATATAAAAATCTCTACTGAATCCCACAACATAAAAAATTATATATTATATAATATAATTCCCAACTGAAATTGTGACTGCTGCTGGTCAAAATGTTGTTCGAGATTTTATCTTTACAAAAATTAACAAAGAATAATAACAAAAAATAATCACAACATATTTTAACCCACCCACCCAACCACAAACATACCAATAATAATATTCAACAACAAAGGAACCGAATAAAATTATTAAAGTTTATAAATATAAAAATAAAGAGAAAAATATTTCAAACAATTTTCATAGTGTGATGAATTTTATTGAAAAGGTTTCGTATTAAAAAAAAAAATCAAACAGGGTGGTGTTTTGGTGTTACTAACCGCCTTTATGGTTGAAACATTTTTTTTTACCTATACCCTAGGTAGGTGAATAATATGAAAAAGCAAATCCATTTTCATATAAGCATTTCCAAATATTTACAATATAATCTGAATAAGTCAACATGATATCTGATATTTTGAAAGGTCTCTATGGGACACTAATATAGAATTTTACAAATGTATTTTATGAAAAGATAAATATATGTTATATAAATTTTATATTTATGATTTTTGCAGGTAAATTTTTAAAAATTAAATAATCATTACTAAACATTTTTGGTTCAAATGAAAACTAAGTAGAATTACTATACTTTTAAAATATTTATAAATTACATACAAAATTTTATTTTTAAAAATTCAAACGTAAAATTTTGTAAAAATTGTGTTTTGTTTGGTACACTTGAGATTTTGTGCTAATAGAATAATTTAAGCAGAATAATTTTGAATGAAGAACTATACTTTTTTCCCTTTGATTTTGATTATTCGAGGATCAAAAATTCAATTTTCATTTTACTCGAAATACCAAATAAGATTTTGATTTTGACTTCTTACAACTTTAAAATTTAATTACTTCACTTGATTTTTTTTTTTGATAACTTTTAGTTAAAAGTCTTGAACTTAAGGGCTAAGCTAACCATGGAAGACTTTTGCTGGATTAAGTCAGCTTAAGGAAACGTACGATTACATGTAAAATGTATGGTGTGACCACACAGACTTTATTGCTCAGTTTTGTCAAATTTCGTTAACTTACGTTGGCTTAAGAAAATGCGATTTCATTTGCACATTCCGTGTTGAAAATTGACAGTTAAAAAAAGAAGCAAAAACAAATTAGACTTCAAAAACTGACATAAAAACAAAAGCCCATTTAAGTTGTGCATGGGTAAATTACGATTTTGACAAGACTTTACCTGGGCTTTTCGTTGACTTTTCAAATTATCCCTTTAGTTGCTATGCTTCAGACAAATAACTTTACAATGGCATTCAAGTAATCTAAAATATCATCAATTGATTTTTATCTAATTTTTTTTTAAATATAATTTTATACATTATAAGTTTATACATGTTATAATATTCATGTACATAATATAAATATTAAATTAAATTAAATTAATTCAGCATAATGTTATCAACGCTCTAGAAAAAAAGAACGAAACAATCTTTTATATGTTCCTTAAATGTCATCATCAGTCATAAATTATAATTTTTTTTTTAAACAAAAATTCTAAAAAATAAAAATTAAATATTATACTCGTATACGTTAAATATTACTAAATATGTTTCTGTAGTATTATAATATATATTTAAATTTAACGACGTAACAAATAATAATAAAAATAAAACCATTTCTAAACTATATATATTTATACTATATATAACGAATTGAATGATAGTTATATATACAATTATATTTATATATAATGCGTGCGTACGTAATACGTTTATACACCATCATATTTGAACTGGATGATCTTTACATATCTAAAGTACCTACACTATTCACTTGTCCTCTAATAATAATGTACATATACAAAAATTTATTATTTAAAATTTAAATAGAATCTGTAAATATGCGGCTTTATTATAGTCTCGATACTAAAATTTCAAAATCGCGGACGTTACTAGAGAGAGCATACACTTTAGATATTTATGTACATTATTATTATTTTCATTTTTGAAATATAGTAGAAAAAATAAAAATAAAATTATAAAATGGAATAATAAAAAATTGTTTTTAAAGCTTAATGCCATTTTTTAGGGTGTCTAGATAATAAAACTTCTAAAGTTCATAAATGAAATTTGATCGATTAGAAAGACATTTACATTTATATAATATGTCAGATATAGTTTCGTGAAATTTTATAAATTTCTTGACTTAACAATTATAAATTTATTAAAGGCTATCATGAGTAGTAATTACCCAATAGACATCGCTTTGTACTGTAGCGACTGTGTCCTTTGCAGAAAAACATAGAAATATTTATTCTTTAAATATGGATTCAATTTATGCTAATGATGCGAAGTTATAGATTCAATATATAATTTTTGCAAATTAACTTAAATTAAGTAAATTGAATATAGTCCATTTCTGATTTCAGTACAGTCCAATTTTGATATATATACATAAATCTCGACTTGAAAGCTTAAGAATTTCATCTTAAATAACAATTTGCTAATGCTTACCAATTATGATGTTTATCCTTTTTTACATAATATACCACCGAGTTTTCGAAAAATTTACCATTCGATCAAAAAGATCAATTTAAATTTTAGAAAATTGTTAGCAAAATTTTCAACATCAACAACAACAAAACCTCGAATCATGATGTATGACATTTTGAAGTCAACTCCATAAACATAGATGTATCTATATATTATTTTTATGTACAAAAAACCGAGTGAATGATATATTTTATATAGTCAAGAGGGAATATTATATTATTATATATAAAAGAATGAAAATATTATGCGGGATTCTAAATTGATCTTAACAAGGCTTAATTGATTATCATTGTATTTGTAAATAAAAAATATAATATTTATGAATATAAAAATTGAAAAAAATTTTTATTTTTATATAAAATTTTCCCTCATATTTTTATTATTTCTGTATTTGTAATAAAAAAAAAAATATGTTTTTCAGTTTCACACGATAGCATAAAATAAAAATAAGAAATAGAATTTCAAAATTTTAGATTGTATGACTATAATAATTTTCTGTTCGTTTTATAATGGAAATCAAAAATTCAGTTCATTGTGGAGTTTATCAAAAAAAAAGAACAATTTCTTATTTTCGTTAGAAAAAATATTTCCCCACAAAAAAATGGTTTCTTTTTAAATAAACAAAAATATTAATATGAAATTTATAATTTTTTTAATCAACTGTTGACACATTATTCTGTGACTTTTAAGGACACATGATTTTTAATGACATTTTTTGCCAAGATTAAAGTCCATTTTTTGGTAAAATTAAATCTTTACTTTGAATAATTGGGAAACATTAATTTTCACTATAAATTTACTATTTTTCTTAATTATTTGAAAAAAGCTTATTCAAAAATTTGCATTAATATTAACACGTTGACGCTAATTAATTTTTTTGTTGAACCGCTCAGAAACGAATCTTGTATATGCATTTTTGAGACCAAAATGTTCAGATTCGCAAAAAAAAAATGAAAATGCATATTTTGAAACTTTGTTGTTTGACGACTATTGTCATTTGTTATGTTAATTACTAAATGTTGATACTATTGTAAATGCAAGTTTAATGGTCATGACAACTATAATTGTCATTTGCTATGAGAAGATTTCTTTTTGACGACTAGAGTAGTTATAAACGTCACCGTATTAATTTTGAATATTAAAATTTCAATTACAATTTTTTTTTGTTTTGAATAATTTGAAAAACTTTTAATATGTTAGGCCATCAATTTGTTAGGTCAGAGAATAATATCTTAATTGTATAGTATACCTAAAAAATGTTGCTTGCACTTTTCCTTCCAATTAATTTAAAAAAAAAAACCCTTGAAGGAAATTTAATTAACTTGAAAACCATTTTTTTTTTTGCAAATTTCAAGTAAAACTTTTTGGGCTTTTTAATTGATTAAATATTTATAGCTACTTGAATATTTTACTTTTACCTCAATTTAAATTTGTTTAATATAATATAATTTTAAAAAAGAAATGTTAATATGGTAAAAAAAATAATTTTAATAAATTTTTAATTGGAATTTAAATAATTTATTACATAATATTTTTATGTTTTCTTTTATTATAGAAAATTTCATGTAAAATATAGTTTGGATATAGAAATTATGTTATATAAAAACTTTTAAGGTTATTTTTAAAATTTCAAAAGTTTTCATAATAATGATAATAGCATATTGCAGAACATCAAACCAAAGAGAAGTAGGTATGAGTATAAGAAAATCATGTGGTAAAATAATTTAAATTTTTAAATTATGAGACATTTTAATTTAATAAAAATTTTATAATTTTTTTTTTATAATTAATTATATTTGCCAACAATATTTTAATAATTTTGAAATGTTTTGCTTTGAATTTCCATTTAATATTTTAAATAATTCATTGTACAATTTGGTTACTAATCCCTAGAATATACTATACATAATTTATTTAGGTAAAATTATGAATTAATTAATATAACATTCTATTTTCTGACCATTTTACGAAAAATCCAGATAATTTTATTATTTATATTTGAATCTTAAACAAAATCTTCCACAGAAATTTCCACAATGAAATTCAAGGAAAATTGTTATATTTTTGTTTTATTAATGAAAATCGATAAAATACAATCCAGAAATCGAAAAAACAATTAAATATAAATACAAAGTTTAACATAACCTCATAAAAGCTTGAAAAACGAACAGAAAAAAAAAGGATATTTAATTATAATAGTAAACTAAAAATGAAATTTGCATTTTACAGATAGTTAAACAAATACCATAAAAATAGTTAATTTTCCACTCGATAAATTTGATATTAATGTTATATTTTCTTCTATATAAATTTAAATAAATATATTTAATATATATTTTCTATACCAGAATTTGTAGTTTTTTTTTATGTTTGTTGAAAAAAATTTAACTTTTTGAATAATTTATGAGCAAACAATTTTAATAAATGATAAAATATTATTATAATACGGAATTTATTTAACAAAAAAAAAATATGCATAACATTTTGAAATGTAAATCTGCATATCATAATTATAAATATACCATAAAAATTTTTTTGAGAAATATTTTTGCATAGAAAAATTTATAATCTAAATACAAAAATGTAAATGCAGATTTATATATACTTATATGCAAATTAAATAACCAAATAAATTTTACCCAAAATAATATAATTATTTAATTTTAAATTTATTAAATTGTTTAACAAAGTTTTTATAAGTTTGTATAAAATTTCATTTTATATTGTAGTTATACTCAATGGATCAGAAAAGTTTCCAAATGCACTTAATTTTATTTTATATATAATTAATTTTTTTTGAAAAAGTCCTTAAGGAATTAATATCCTTTTCCAATTATATACTATTAAATATACTTTTTTCATTAAATTAAATATTATATTCTCAAATTTAAATTCAATTTCTTCAATTATTTGTTTTTATCATTTTTGTTGTTATTGAAAAATCTTATTTCTTTTTTGTTCAATTAATTTTTCGTCTTCAATTCGTTTTCAATTTAATATACATATTTTTTTTTTTTTAATTTTGATTTTCTACCAAAAAAAAATAAAAGATAAAATAAAAATTTTATCCAAAACCCGAAACCCCACAACAAAAATTCAATCAATTCAATTAAAAAAGAAGAAATCGTAATTTAAGTGATATTTTTTCGGGTTTGGTATACATGAAAGTCAATTAATTTCGATTTAATTAATAAAAAAAAAAACATATAAGTAATATTTTATTATTGTTTATATAAATTAAATGTGATTTGTAATTTATATATTTTTTTTTGGATTTATTGGTAATTTTAATGAAATATATTTTTAAAAATTTTAATTGTTAAATTTTTATTTAAGTTTATTTTTCATTTTCATAAAATAAATATTATACATTAATTTAAATAATGGTGTAAATTAAATTAAACTTAATAAACTAATAAAATACTAATTTGAAAGTTTAAAAATTTAAATAAAAAGATAGATTCAAAATTTAGTAAAATATCAAAAACTTTTATGGAATATCGAACAATTATTATACATATTTACAATCAACAAACTGAAACAAATTTATACTAATCTTAGACTTATTATTGTCATTTACGACTTTATGAGGTGTTATTGTATCAGATAATAATTTATTTTCATTAATGTCTCCGAAATATTTCCGTAAACTGCAATTTGTTGCTTCCGGAATCATATAAATCTACTTACTTGACATGAATCAAATCGTACCACTGTAATAGACAGAACTATATAAATATGGCTTTGTAAATGATCAATTCAAAAACTTTATGCTGTCTTAAAAATAAATTAAAAATTAATTAATCAATTAAATTTCTATTTAAAAAAAAAAATCCAACATTCTTATACTTAACATCCATCAAGTCCTTAATCATGAAAAAAATCTGCACAATCATCAATAATCCAAAATCCAATTATAATCAATTAAAATTATATATTGAGTGTTGAAAAAGTCAATCAGATAAATTGACAAAAATTAAATGTTTATAACTTCATAATATATAATATAAATACGTTTGACAGGGGGCAGAAATTCAATATTATATGTACATTAAGCAATTCTAAAGATATGTTGCAATTCAATCAGGAAAAATTGTCCTTGATTGTTGCCGCAAATAATTTTCATTTAAGTTCAAATTTTTATATACTCACTCGGTATAAATAATTTTGACTTTTGGTTTAGCTAGAAAATCAATTCTAATGAATATGATACCAAAAAATTTATTTATAAGAAAATGGTAATAATTTTTTTTTTAGACTACTGCATAATGTTAAACCACATATATACATATTATACCACATATACAATAAAATGATAATGTTTTTATATATATAAGTATATAAATAATATGCCTACTAACCTAATAAAAAATTATAGAATGTGTCGTTTCGTTAAATTGAAACATTATTAAAAGAGTTCAATTAATCTGATTTGGACAAATTGCATCACACACAAATTTATTGTATACACTTTATAATATTCAATATATTTAATAGTGGAAGCATTAAAAAAATATATACACAGTTTTGAAAAATAACATAAACAAAAATTTTTGGTATATAATTAAAAATATTTATTGTTTGTTTGGAAATTATTAGAAAAAAAATATTATGGTTAAAAATGGCACACAATTTTAAAATTTTGATGAAAACTGATTTTGGAAATATTTTTAAAGGAAATAGGAAGTAATTATTTTATAAACTGAAGTCCGAAATTCGAAATAAATTGTTAAATAATGAAATTTAATTTAAATTATCTGAAAATAAATTTGTATATGCTTGATAAATTCTGTAATATTGCACTGTAATTTTGGTTTTTCAAAATTCTAACTACAAAGACATAAAATTTGATTAAAAATTTACAAAATACTGGAAAATAAATGAAAATATTTTCGTTATTATTAAATTTTAATTAAACTTTTAAATGAAATTTAAAAAAAAAAATTGAAATAATAACATTTTTCCAAACTGTGTAAAAAGAAATCATAATTTCAGGTTCAAAATATTTTGTTGCTATATTATTATGATTGTAATATTTAATATTTCTTTCAATTATTTTTGATTTCATAAATTAATTTTGAGTCTCTCAACTTGATTAAATGAACTATTAACAATATTTAAATGAATTTTTAAATTGCGGGTGGTTTTTTTTTGGATCAAATTATGGTTTATATATTGCAGACACAATGACAGTTCGTTAAGATTATTTAACATAAAAACTAAATTAGTAGTTTGTTAGGACACTTTGTTAAAATATAATATTTAACACTGTAGAAGTATTTTGGCATATATCATAAATATTTGAAGGGGGTAAGTAAGAGTATAATTTATTTATTTAATCTAATTATAAATTAATTCTATTTAAATAAAATATTTTATTATTTATTTATTGAAAAGAGGATTTAACTTCGTATCAAAATTTATGTTAATTAAAAATTTATTGAATTATATTTTTGATGTAATTTCATATTTTATATATGTTTGTTCATTTATTATTTATATTTTTTGTATATTTATTATTATTTTACTCATTATGAAAAAAAAAAACAATATTTCATTCAAAACTTTATTTTAATATTGGTAGACATTTTTTTTATTTAATTATAATTATTGAATATTATATTATATTGAAATTATTTTATAATTTTGTTTCTGATTTAATTATTGTTGTTTATTCATGTAAAATTAATTAAAAAAAAATTTAAATATGTTTTCGTAAAATAAAAAATAAAAATATAATTTAAAAAAAAATAATAATAATGAATATTTTTGGTATACAATATTTGTATTGATTATTTTTGGTATATAAATTTTAATCTTATTTGTAAATAATTTATTGTTGTATAAAATTTATTGCAAAACAGAATGAAATGAGACAAGCATAATTATTAAAGCTGAATTTTCTATTGAAAAATTGCTGCATTAGAAAAATAGTTTCGAAATTATACAAATAGAGTTTTTTTTTGTTGGAAATCCTCTATTACACATATTAAGTGTTATTTTACATTTACTATAAAAGCATTAAAAGATTTACTATAAAAGCATTAAAATAATTCTGATATATTCAATTATTTTATTGAAATTAAATATTAAACATCAAAATCATTTAAGTAGAACCATTTAAAATCTTTTTTTTTTATTTTTTTTGGTATATTTATTTGACATTAAAAAAAATCGTTCAAATAAAAATATTTATAATTTTATTTTAAATCAGTTATATATGTAAAATGTTGCATATATATATTTTTTTTCCAATCCAACACAATATAAAATATATTTCCGCACCAATAAACCAATAAGTCAATTATGAAATATTAAATTAATTTTATTCTGATGGAACATAATCAATATTGCCAAAAAATAACCAAAAAAAAAAAAGGAAATTAATAACAGAAAAATATATTTAAAAATAAAAAAAAATATGATGCTGGAAAAAAACAACATAAAAATATCACAGTTTATTATTGAAATTGTGTTTTTTTTTCATTCTGTAAACCTAAAGTGGCAGAATAATCATTAATGTGGTTAAAAATATTTAATGAATTTATAATTTTAATATAATTTTTTTTTTTGCTGGTTCATTTTTGAGGTAATATCAAAATAATTGAAATGCCAAAATATATTTTTTTTAAATATATAAATTGTTTTTTATTAATTTCCATATTTTAAAAATATTTAAAGATAAAAATCATAATTTTGGTCGTTTTTGGTACAATTTAACATCACAACTCAGTGAACCAAAAATTAAACTATATTTTTTTGAATAAAAAGGTAAAATTTATTTAGTAATTGAATAACATTTCGTGATCTCAAAATTATACTATAAAATATTCTAAGCTGAACTTGCCATAAAGTAAAAATTCAATTAGAAATTATTTGAATTACGCAATTTTTATAAGGATTTCTGAATTAATATTCAAATCAAAAATTCATTTGATTTTCCCACGATTTTCTTGTAATAATTGGAAATAAAACTAATAATATTTTAAAATCGATCTTTTTTTTACAAAATTTCATGCAGAGAAAAATATAAAGGTTAGAAGTGATCGTGTAGTAATGATCCTTTTATCATGTATAATGTTAGGGTCATACATGCGGGTCAATAATACAAGTACGAAATAATCTCCTGCAAGGCTCACACTTTCTCATTGAACAAAGATTAAAATGTGCATATACAAAGGTATAATATTAATGTGCAATAAAATTTGAGAATTTATTGATCATTTTTCGTTTTAATCGATACTTTTTACTATATTAACAAAAAGATTATTTTCTAGTGATAAATTTTAGATTAAATCGAAAGAGAAATTTAGAATTCTTATAGCTCGGTTATTAGAATGAAAATTTCTTCTATTTTCGGAGATTCTTATCTGTCATTATACAGAAAAGTAATTGAAATTGACGAAATTACATTTTTTCTGATATTTGAATACTGAAATTTGAGTTTATAGTGGCATATTCATTATCGTATTTAACAAAACTTCAAGGTAATTTTCCAAATTTATTTGAAAATAATTAAGCTACAGAAATAACGACAAAAATTTAATATTAAATTTCAAATTTTTATAAATAAAATTTTAAAATTTTGAAGTGTATTTTTTTTTTCAGATTTATTTTGATAAATTTCCATATCATCAACATTAAATGCACTTTTATACTGCAATTTATCGTATTTTTTATATTATAAATGATATTGGAAAAAAAATGATATCGAATATAGATTTATTTAAAATTACTAACTGAAAAAAAAAATGTCTGTATATATATAAAAAATGAATGTCTTATTCATTTTCTTTCTATCCGACATAATCGAAAATCGTTAAATATAAGTACGTACTACGTATCTATATAAAAAAATATAAATGTCATATATTTATGACTAACTTTGTGTGCGCTTTTATTAAAGCATATTTAATATATATTTAAATGAAGTAAATTTTCAGAACAAAAATATGCTAATTAAATTATATAAATTAATCTTATTGTAGTTAAACTAATCAAGTCAATTTTAATGACATATTAGAAGGAAATTTATTATATAGTTTTTCACTTAAGGAATTCAAAATTTTGTTGCAAATATTTCTAATTAAATAATATTTTCATTAACTTTTTAAATTAATTATCAGATTAAATTTCTTTAGCATTGGAATACAAAACAAACCCCTTAATATTATTATATTTTAAACGTAATTTTTGTTGTTGTTAAAATTTGCATAATTTCAAGTAGAATCATTGGAATTTGATTTTTTTAAAATAGAATCATTTTATTGTAGAATTTTCCTATTTAAGCATAATTTTCATATTTAACATTAATGTATGTCAGTTGGTCTGCCTATTTGATTGCAATTCATTTAAACTTATGTGTTTATAAATTTCTGTTTAATTTTTTTAATGAAAATATTGAAATAATGTGAAATCAAAGAAGTGTAATGGAAGCTTCAAGTCCGCTAAATCATATAAGATTCGTTATTAATTACTAAAGTCTACTCGACGTACTGTAATTATTTAAATATATAATTTAATATTGTAAATAAAAATCATCATAATTGAAAATTTCCCATATAAATGAAACTAGTGTAACAATTATTTTACCATATGATTATATTTTTCTTCGTCATCTCTTAAGTATCAATAAATTTTCTTCATTTCTGAACATGAACCAAAAAAAAGGAACAAGATGTGCTCCTATCCTCATCTTGTCTGGTATGACTTCATATCCATAAAACATTTCGTTCTATAAAAATAAAATAAATTTTGGGAAATTAATCTTTCAGTTTTTATTATATAATTTTTTTTTTTTTGATAAATTTTTATCGTAATTTTTTATTTTATTCATAAATCCTTTTTTTTTTTCTAAAAAAAAAAACCCTTTACTTAACGCTAACATGTTTGCAGGCATGTTTTTTTTTTGTTGCTTTCTGTAAAATTGCATTTTTCTTCATACTGAAACATAAAAATATCAATTTTTTTTTTGAATATGGTTGTATGCGTGAATAAAAAGATATATGGTTGCAAATTAATCCTTAAGAAGAACCAAAAAAAAAAAAACAAATACAAAATTGGAATCCTTTAAGTAAAAAAAAAACAAGGATTTCATTCTTTTGAGTACTTTTTCATTCTTAAAGATTTTTTTTTGATAACTTTTTTATATCTCTTTTTTTTTTAAAAAAAACATTTTTCTGGAAAATGTGGAAGGAAATTCCTCAATTTTCCTTGTGAGAAAAATATTTAAGAAATAGCAAAAAAAAAAAATATGACGTACGACGAAGGATTTGCTTAAACACAAAAAAATACTATAAAGACGTAGAGAGATTTCATTTTATATGTGAAATATTATATAATTGTACATGATAAATGTGCACAGGATATAATGTAGTAATAAGAAAATTCTCAAGGACGTGAAATAATTCTTTTTTTTTTTCTTCTTCTTTTTATGTTCAAAATATTTAGAGCAATTTTCCTATTTTGTTGTTCTGATTTTTCTTTATTGTAAGATAATGAAAATTGTTTGATTTTTTTATGTGTGTGTATGTGTGTGTCTGTATTATGAAGGATAATGAAAAAAAAATAAGAATATAATATGAAAGGTGTTGAGAATTTCCTTGTACAAAAAAGGATGCATTTTTAAATTTTAGAAAATCTGTTGTTAATATTGAAGAAAAAAATGGAATTTTCTTTATTTTTTGGGGGGAATTGGATAATTTTTTTTATCAAAATAAATTCTATCACATTGTAGACTAGGAGCTATGGAAGCTTGTAAGAAAAATACGTTTTGAATAATAAAAAAAAAAGTACAAATTTTAAAAATTAAATTTTTTACTTACAAATTTTTTAATTGCTATGAAAAAATCTACTGAAAATGTTGAAAAATACTTCGAAATATTGTATGTAAAGATAAATACGAGCTCCTCATTTAATTATCTAATATATTTCGTTAAAAAATTTACAGAGTTTATATAATTTAGAAAATCAAATAATGTTATTAAAATTTTTTAAAGAAATTTAGTAGTAAACTAAATTAACAAAATAGTATTATAAAAAATGTCTTAGTCTTAAACAAATATTTCAATTAATATTTTTAATAATTTAATGAAATATTTTCTAATAAACTTTTACTATTTTCTTTTCATATAAATTTTTAAATTAATTTGATTCAAAAAAATCATAATATGATCAATTTAACATTTTTTTTCTTATTTTGAAATGTTTTATATTAAATATCGAATTATTAAATATTTAATCAATATTGTCACAAAAAAAGAAATTATTTACAAAAAAGGAGAAATTTATATACAAAAGCAAATATATTAATATTTAAATAAAGATTGATTATAGATTATAATTATATTGAATTTGAATTTTCTTATATTACATAAAAATGCTGACAATTATTATATTTATTTATATATTCGGAAAATTTCTTTTGGTAATATAATAACATAAAATATAAAAAAAAGAAAAATTACTCTAATTCTGTTAGAAAGAAAATCATCAGAAAATTCAACACAAAAAACGAAATAAATAAGAAAATATTTATTTTGGCAATAAAAAGAATGATTATTTATGATATGACATAATAATAATAATTGTAAACATTATGGTATTAAATATTGTTCATAATTTAAATTGTATGTAACTAATATATCTCCATAAGGAGAATAAATTGTTTGTTTGTTGTTTTTTTGGCTTCAGATCAAATAAAATGAAATTAATTCATTTTTATAAGACTATGAAAAATTTGAGCTTAATAGAATTTTTTATGTGTGGTAGAAAGATGGGTTTCTTTACTATATGACCTACTCTATAATATTTTTGTTCATTTTGAAATCATAATTGAAGATACTAAATCATAATTGAAGATACTATTAAATCTATGTACTATGTAATATAATTTAATGAAATTGCATGTCATTTATTGTAAAAAAATTATTATTAGAAATTGTATTACTACTCATTACTGCTTGAGTAAATGTTGGTATTTAAGTTAGGAATTGTATCCTGTGAATATATTTAAGATAATGTACAAAAATTTATTAAAATTTTAAACTTGAATGAAAATATTTTGCTTTGTGAAAATATTAATATAAAGAGGAAGAGTCTACAAAATGAGATTATTAACAATTGTGCTAAGATATATATGACATATTACTAAAAGTTTGTAAATTGTTATTAATACTTCTATAAATTGAATTCTATTCATATAAGATTAACTAATTTGAAAATTTTTGGTAAACTATAAAGTTCATTATAATAAAATTTAATATTTTCCTATGAAATATTTTTATTAAGTTTTATTACCGACAAAAGTATAAAATTATATAACTATAAATATTCTTCCTCTTTTTAGTCCTGTTATATATCCTATTATAACATTGAGTCATTTGCTTCCTACAAAAAAAAAAACAGAATTTAATTTCCTTTTTAATAAAGGAAAAAAAAAATTTATAATCGAAACATAACATCCTTTTTTTTTGCAGACCAAGCACGTAAATTCTAGTTTCTATTTTAGTATATATAAAATTATAAAACTAATTTTTTTTTTAACTTAATTCTAGAGTTCATTAAATTGAATAATTTTATTGCCATCCTTCTTAATTTTCAAATAATTTTCATTTCCTTCTATGTATATATAAAAGTTTTAATAAAGTTTTAGGTAAAAAGAAGAAGAAGAAGAAAAAAATGAATACGAAAGAAAAACCTTATGAAAATTCTGTTAGGAAGTCATAATTTTTTTTCGTTTTTTGTGTGTGGACGGTTGGAAATTTCTTTTATTAGCCATTTTCTTTAGCTAAAATAATTATTACCTTAATAAATATAAAAAGGAAGAAGTTTTACCCAAAAAAAGAAAAAAAAACTATACAAAAAAGAAAGGATATTTTCAGTTCATGAAAATTAGCATATTTTTATATTTCATTTATTTCAAAAAATAATTAACAAGTTTGAAAAGAAATTTTCTTTATATTTTTTTTTGTGAATTTCATTTTGTATTTAATAGTTAAAACTTTTATTTGGATAATTAGAAATTTTGAATTTAATTTTCAAAAAATTTTCTATATTATATAAAAAGTAGTTTGAAATTTCTTTATTTGAGTGCAAAATAAAATAGTTTTATATATTGAAAAGTAGTATACACAGTCAATGGTCAATAATTTTTTAGAATTGAAAAAAATTATGACAATTTCTTCTTCGATTATACCCAAAAAAATTGAATTGTTGTAATATATTTTACTAATTTCGATAATCGACCTTATACTGTAAGTTAAAACTTTAAAATTTCTTGTTTTTGTCAACAAAATATGTAAAAAAAATATCGTCTTTATCGTTTCTTCTACTATAATCGATTTATTTTTGTGATTATATAAAATTTCGATTAAAATTTTTGTAAAGGAAAAATTGTTTACTTCTGTTTTTTTTTGCCACCCCTCCCCTCAGACTAATTAAAAACTTATTTAAAATACCAAAATCGTAAAAAATAGTTTTCTTTGTAATTGATTAAAAATAAAGTTTTTACAAGTTTTTCCTATTTTTTATATAATTTTTTTGGAAAATTATGTGTCAATTTTTCTGAATTAAATTGCACTTTGAATTTGGATAGTTTGTACAAGTTTGTATAAAAATGGTATGTAATTTATTTCCTTTGGTTTAATGACTATATGAGTTATAATAGCAAAAAATATTTATCCTATTTTAGAAAGTTTTTTTTTAAAAAGCTATTTAATTGAATTACTGGAAGAAACTTATTTTGTCATATATGAAATATATTTCAATATGTACTTATCCAAAGTGTCAACTGTTCAGATACTAAAAAGTTACATATATGTAATTACATTATTATATAATTTATTAAAAATTCAAATAAGACATCTACATAAAATCTGATTTAATTTATTGGAATTATAGAACTTAAAAGAGAACACAAAATTTTTTTTATCAATATTTTCTTTCTTCTTTTTTTTTTTTGTAAATAATCTGATCAGAGATTTGCAAAAAATCTTCTTCCTTATTCCTCCGTTCAATATTGGTAATTATTATAAAAGATAAATCTAGCCAAAATTTTATAAGTTTTGGAAAAAGTTTTTATATTTTTTGGGGAAAAAATTTATCTAAGATCAGAAATCATTATTTAAATGGATATTGGGAAATAAACTTCTATTTTAGAAATAAGTGAAATTGAAAAAAATCAACTACAGTGTGAGACTTTTAAAATATAAATATTTTAATAGTGAATAATATTATTTAGAAGCTGAAAAGAATGTTTCTAGTTAAATAGATCGTTTATGTTTCTCACTGTAAAATGTTGTTTGACTACTAAATTAATAAATGGAATTAAAATTACTAAATTAATAAATTGAATTATGTTGCCCATTGCTGTCACTGTTACAATTTTTTGCTGAATGGTAATTTATATAAAGTATTCGATGTCGTTGCTGGGGCTGGGAAAACCGCAGTCAAAAACAAAAAGGCATTTCAGTCAAAAATAATTTCATACAAATTTTATGACTGAAATGCCTTTTCAAAATGGAACTTCAGTAAAAAAAAAAAGGCATTCCGGTCAAAAAAAGTTTGACTGACTTGCCTTTTCTTTATTAACCAATTTTTTTATAAAAAATTATAAACAAATGAAGATATTTTCCCTTTTCCAGACGGTTTTGAGGTTTTGACTTGAATTCCTTTTCAGTTTTTTGATTGAATATCCTTCTTAAAAGGCAATTCAGTCAAAAATTATTTTGACACAGATGCCTTCTTATTTTTGACTGAAATGTTTTTGACTGGTTTTCCCGAAGGCGTCGTTGCTATTTGATTCGCTTCACAACAATTATAAAATAGTCCATTAATTCGCTCACTCTGTACCAACACTGCTTTTAGATGTAAATAGTTTTTGAATGAAAAATGTAGAAAAATCTAACTTTCCAAAGAATAAAATTTATTTTGTTGCAATTATTTTATTTATACTATCAAAACTTTTTATCTTCATAATATTTTCATATATTTTCTTTTTAATTTATAAAATTGATTTCAATATTTTCATGTTACATAAATTTTCCGGCGGTTTTTTTTTATGTTGTTGTTTATTATTTATTTATAATAATACATAATAAAAATGAATCCAATTATTCAATTTCATTGGCTCTGGTGGAGAAACAGCAAAGAAAGAACAAAAATTTTAATGACTCAGTATTTTATTTTATTTTATTTTTAAATAAATAATTCATAAATTTTTTTGTATTTTGTATATGAAAAAAAAATAAATCTTTTATTTTCGGAAAATATGGTAAAAAAATTAATAATTTAAAAAAATAAAATATTATTGTGTATAGTCATCATAATTTTTGGATTATTATTAATATAAAAAAATGACAGAAATTGTACATTATTTATCATAATAATGAAAATTACATTATATACATTGTTTTTTTCATATTACATAAAATGTTCAATTCGTTTTATTGTGATTTTATTTACTTTAGAATATTAATAAAAAAAAAAATCTCGAACAAAAATTTAAAATTTAAAAAAAAAATGGAAATTAGCTAATAATTTAAACTAATTTTAATGTTGAAACATTGTTTTTTTATGATTTATTCATCAAATATTCATCAAATCAAATATTTTCATCAAATGCCCCTTGGCTAAATTATGTTACATATTATTTCCTAAATCTTTCCATCACAATTACATTTAATTACATGAATAACCCAGAATAGTAATTTACAAATTGATAAAACTAAATTTTAAATGCTGAATCATTTGGACATTGAATCAGATTATTTGAAATATTTAATTCTACATAATTAAATTCAATTTGGACCTAGATTAATGATAAGAATTTATATTTATTTCATATAATTGATGCAATAAATTTCACTCAGAGTTTGATCTCTCATTTTCTGATTCCATTATTTTAATCCTTTCGAGTTCATCTACTGCTATTAAAGACCCCAATAAATCTCTTAGTCATCTCCTAAAGATTACAATGATCACTTGATTGAATCAAGCAGTCCTTTTGATCCTTTAAAATTTACTCTGTTATGGCAAAAACAAATTGAATATAAGTTTTAATATACGAAAAATAAATGTTAACCTTGTTTTAAGCCAGATTTAAATTTTTTATCTTTTCAAATATTTAGTAAAGTAACAATTCTATTCAAAATAGAGAAAATTCCTGCCAAAATTAAATTTTTTTAACAGATGTAGAAAAGTTTATTTATAAAACTTTATTTAATAGCTTTCCATTTGAATGTAACAAAATATTATAATCAATTTTCTGTGTTTAATATACAATTTGAATTAAAATCGTTTGACTACAGAGAAAAAATTATTTAAAAATAAAATAAATAATAATAATATAGGAGTAATATTTTTTTTATTCAAATAGAATTTATTCCATTTTATTAAGTGTACATGTGCAAGAATAAATTTTTCATATTAATGCTGGAAGATACTTCAAAAAGATTATATTATGTTTATAACTTTTTTTTTTTTTGTATTCAAACCGCAATGGATCTCTATATTATTATCATGTAACGTAATTCAGCCAGCATCAAAAGGATTATAAAAGCATAAACCATAATTTCAATCATTACCATAAATTTATATTTAGAAAAATGAAAAAAATTGTCAACATATACGACAATAATGATTTAATATAAACATATTATTTTAGGAAACATAAATACATATATGTACATTACATAGCATGTGAATGGAAAAATATGGTTCGTCGAAGTCAGAATTGTTATGTGGTACACAGTGAAATAAATTGATGATGGTTTGTTATCGTCTGGATATGAATATAGATTTTAAGTGAATGGAGACTTTAAAGTTTCATTTTAACAGTCACAATGTCAATTTTTTTCCTATAACATTAAAATATGTTTTTGATAAAAAAAATATGTAAAGGTGAAGATAAACTAAATTGTGCAGAAGTTTCATTATTATTTGGTGAATTTTATTGCAATCTATAGAAGTCTAGAGTGGCAGAAACTTAAATAACTTGTAGAAATTTTATTGAACATTTAATCATTAATTTCAATTAATAAGTAGTTATGTATATGTACATCATTTTGGGTTCACATTTTAAATTAGAAAATTTTGTGTATTTTATAGAATCGTATGTGGAAAAGCTTTGATCGGGCGGCGAAATAGACAACCAGAAAAAAGTAATTTAACATAAGTTATTTTAATTAAGAGGAATTGCTAAAAGTATATATGCTAAAAATAGATAAAATTATAAATGTATAATAATGGTTTTCTTTTTGACTTTATGATTTCTCTGTATTATTGTTTCATGCAAAATTGAATTTGAATTTAAAGTATATGCTCTACATTTACGAGTACAACAAAAGTATTTATTAAATTTCACGAAATTTTGTATATTCGATTTGAATAAGTATTTTAATGAATAAATATAAATTACATAATTACTAAATATTTTTAATTAAAATACGAAAATGGTAATATAAAATAATATTGAAATTTAATTCCTAATCACCCCAATAAAATAAATAATATATGAAATTTAATTCCTATTAAGTTTATCAGATTTTAAATTTAAATATAATTGAAATCTATATAGGACATTATTAAATTTAAAAATATTTTAATTACAACCCTGACATAATAAGTTCCACAATAAAAAGCTAGAAAGAAAATCAGGTTAAAAAGGATTTACAAAAAAAAATAATAATTACATATAACCACAATAAATATGTACTCTTAAAATTCATTTCTAAATGCAATTTACTGAGGTCCTTAATTTTGTTCTCGTTTTTTTTCTAATTTCTAGGACTTTTTTTTTTTTAAATGTAAAACTTTTCTGAACGCTTTGCTGTATTGTCTGTCTGTCTGACTGTGTTAAATGTAATTTTTATCTACACATTTTTTAACATAGCAAATGTTATAATGTATATTTGTTATGTTATAAACTATTCCCCATTAGTTAGCGACTCTAAGCAATGTTAGATTTTTTAGCATTTTTCATGTATATACATAAAAAAAACTCATGTTTGCCTCATTTCTCTTCATTCATTTACCAAAGAAAAATTAAAATTACCATAAAATCCTAGAAAAATGTTGGTTAGAAAATAAATTTCTTTTTTCTTGTATATTTAATTATTATATATTTAGAAAAAGGAATTTTTTTTTGCCCTAAAAGTACTCCTTTTGCCATGAAGGACACTTGAACAATAAAACAGGAAACTCCATGTATATTATGTGTATTATTGGAATTTATATACATATTTCTTATTTGTGAGCAATAATTTTATTTATAAAGTCTACGAAATGAAAAAAAAAATAAAATGTTGAAGAATAATTAAAAACTACAAAACCGGGAAAATGATTTTTTTCTTTCTTCATATTTTTCTTCAAATAATTGTTTTATATAGTTTTTCATACAAGGAAAATGATTATATTATTTTTTTTTATTTAATGCAATTTAAAGAAAATTTTATTTCTAACATAAAAATATTATTATTATTTTTTTGCTTGTAACAAACAGAGAGAAGTCTCTGGTCAATTTATCTGTTAGAATTTTTTTTTTTGCTTTATAATCTATTAAAAATTCATCAAATAAAGTTTTTTTTTTTTTTTTTGAATAATTTGACGTCCGAAGGAAATAACCCTTTTAAATAGGCTAATGCTAGATGTCAAAGATTATTTTGAAGTGACCTTTGAATAGAATAAGTTTTTGTCAGTGGTATAAAATTTATCATAGCATAATTTTTTTTTGCTTTTATAAAGATTTATATGTTATATGTGTCTAGTAACCCTAACAATTTGAAAAGGTTGCAATTTATCAATGTTGTAATGAATTGTTGGTAATGCCAACTCGTTTTTTTTTTTTGCTACACTTAATCAGAACAGACTAATGTCATTGAATTTATTTTTTACTTTAATAAAAAATTTAAGCTTAGATTAAAAAGATTAACCTGTAATATGTTCAGTAGTTGAATCACATAAAGTGATTTGTGACATCTTACAATTTTGATAGTCACAAATCACTTTATGTGATTCCACCCACTGTAGGTTTTAGTTTAAATTAAATTAAATTTCAATGAAAAATTCGTATGAAGTCTTTTACAATTAAATTTCCTAAAATAATTTAATTTTAATTTTTCGTAATTTTCAACAGATTTGAAAATCCAGATAACTAATAAGAAATTTCTGGTATATAACCACAACTTTTTGTTATCCTTGAAAAAATTAATTTTAAACCTAAACAAACTAATCTCAATCTCAATCAAAATACAATCTTAACAAAAATAGTTTAATCTATTTAAACTTAAAATATGCTTTGAATGTTTATGTTTTTTTTTACGAATTGAACATAGCAAAACTTTAAAATCAAAAGTTTTTCGATCTAGGATTTATTTTTAAAATCATTTTTTCTATATATTTTAGTTTTGCTATAGTAAATTTTGTTATTTGGATTTTCCAAAAGTCCAAATTTTGTTGTTTTTTTTGTTAATTATAAAAGTAAATGGAAATAACATAAAGAAAATATTGGAAACTTTTTAAATCAACATAAAATTTTATCAATATTTTTTTTTACTAAATTAAATGAACAACAAAATTAAGTAAAGAAAAAATTGCAAAAGTTTTTAAATCTTATTCGGAATTCTAAAAAAAAAATAAAACTCTTTTTTTTTTTTTTTTAAATAAATTGAAAATTGTTCAATTGATTTGAACAACTACTACGTTTTCATGTGCTCATTATTTCAGTAGGTCAAGTAAAATAATGAAGAAATTAATTAATAGAGCATTATTTGGTATTAAGTTGGAAATCATTTGAGTTGAAATTTTATTCAAATAACTTTTACATAATGAAGTTTTGTTAAGTTTATCAATGCCCACTCTTCTTAATACAATTAAAAGATGATTTCGCAGATAAAAGGATGTTGCCTTCACATAATATTATCATGAAAACATTATATTTTTCATATGCAATTTTGTTTCCAAACCTTGTTAAGCGAGATACATATTTTAGATATTTCTTAAATGGGAAGACAAGCATACTAAATAGTAGAGTAAATTTCTAGTTTTACCACTATGAAAATCATCTAAAATATATCCAAAGACTATAAATAATTTTATCTAAACATTCAAATAGAGGTTACAATCATAAATTTATTACAAAAATATACAAAATAAAAAAATTATTATCTCATTTCCATTAATTTTAATTTACAATTTTCTATTCATTAATTTTTTTTTTTTGGTAAATTTTCAAGAAAAATTAAATAAATTATTATTTTTATTTAATATTTTATGAAAATTCATTATTCTTCTATTAATAGAAAATCTTCAAAATTGCATAATATATTTTTTTTAAAAATGTAAAGGTTACGAAATTTAATTGGTTATGTTAAAAAGTCAAAATATAAAAACTTTCTTTTCATTGTTGTTGCTCCATAATATTTTTTTTATTAAAACAAAAAGTTTTAAATAAAATTTTAATGTTACCCAAGTTCTATTATTACCTTTAATAGCAACTCACCAGTGAAATGAATGAATTAAAAACAAGGTTATATTATAATATGAACTGTGTAATTTTTAGATATTTTAAAGTTTGAAATTGTTTGCTGTTTTTCATTATTATTTCATAATTTATATGAAATATTAAAATATAAATTTCTTTTTTTTTTTTGTGTGTGTGTGTGAAGAAAAACTTTATTGTTCTAGTATAATTTTCATTATTAAAGCTTAAGTATATATAATTTTATATTAATATTTCACTTATAGTCTAGTAAATTTACTAAAAACATGATTATTTCAAAATTTACCTTAACTATTTATATAGAAATTGACTTCATTTTAACCCCAATAACAAATTATTAACGTGCTGAAATTTATGCACTATATATAAATACATACTATGCATAGTCCTTGTATGCCATTGTCCTATAGTCTCGATGAGCTGTAGTACCGAAAAAGGAGTTAAAATTCTGCTGGATGTAAATATAATATAGAAATTTTTCTTTATTAAATTGATATAAATTTAAAAAGCTTTCCATTCGCCACAAGCTGAATAATTTTGTAATCGTGAGTTGAGAATTTTGTTCATGAATATGTAAATCTTGTATATCTAAAGATATTTGTATTTCTTTACCTGGTTTTCAATTGCAATTGTACCCGCAAATTGCAATTGGTTTTCAATTGCAATTGTTTTCAAAAGCTTAAATAAAATTGAAAATATTTATGCTTAATAATTGTTAATATTTTAGTCAATATTAAAAAAATATAAAAAAATCATTAAATTCTTGAAATAATTTTTTTACTTTTCGTCCCGAATAATCAAATGGAAAATATAAAATTTCATATGTGCATAAAGATACGTAATTAAGAAAATCATTTTTAATTAATATAAAATATTTAAATAACCTTGCTTAATTGAATAAATGAAACATATTTAATTAATTTTTGCAATCAAATTGTAATAAGTAAATAATGAAATTGGATTATTTATTTATTGCAAAATTGAGAATATTTTTTTAATAAATATTTAAATACTTTCTTAATTTCCTTTAAATATTAATAAAATAATATTTATTTTTTATTTGGGGAAATTTTTTATAATATAATTTCATTAATTTTAATTAAAAATTAATATGTATACAAACAACAGTGTAGAATTTTACCATCCATAGCAAAAGGAATAATTTTTTTTTAATATTAAAATTTATGATAAACTTTATTGAATTTTCCGTATATGTAATTAATTTTGTATTATTTTTACTTAATTAATAATCGAATTGAGTATAAAATTAATGACTTTTTTAAAAATTTTTAATTGATATATTGGACTCTGTACTTAATTTAATATACAAATCATAATTTAATTATGTATATTTCTATTTATTACTGCAATAAGTCAATTATCCTTATTCCATTTATAAATTAATTACTGTAATAACTTAATTTTTTAATTGAGAATCTTTCAGTTAGCTAGAGAGAAAAGTTAATATTTTGTTATTCGGGTGATTAACAACAACAAAAAGTATAAAACTTGAAAAATGAAAAACTCGTATGAATGTAAATTTTGTAAAAAAAATTATGTCCTTTTAAAAGTATGTTAAATATTTATACAAAAGAAAACGCTAAGTTTTCAATATTTTAGGATCTGCTGTTCAACAAAAGGCACAGTAGTTATTTTACTTACAGGGTACACCACAATTTCTATGCATTATCCTTTGGAAAATTTAAAGATTCTCCTTGGAAATTGTTTAGATGTTAATTGGTCAAGGGACATTATTAATTTCGACATTATTTTATATATTTTTTTGCCTGGAAATAATTTTGTAATTAAATTGATAGTTGATAAATTACTTAATTATATTTAATGAAATTTCTTACTACAATAAATTATGGTAACTTTGCAATTGTATATAATTTTAATTCTTAAATGTCCCTGTTTTCATTTCATACGTATATGAAATAAAAAAAAATCTAATGTTTCCATTTTTTTTTCTATAATGCGGATGTATTTGCCGAAGGATATAAAATTTATTACAATACAATATAAATTGTTTGCATTTATACTGCATAAAATATAGACATTTTCTAAAAAAATTTTTTAGCTCTATATAACAACTGGTAGATATACAAAAATCCCTACAGAAAAGTTAAAATAATTTTTAGAAATTTGTAGGTTGTTTTTTCTTATTCTATTTTTGAATGGTTTTTGTATGAAATTTCGACAAATAATAAATCGCCATCCGAAATCCTGAATACATTGAAAAAATCTAGAAACATTGAAAAAATCTATCCTCTTCTAAATTAAATTTATTAAATGATCTTTTGGCGGTCGCAAAATTTTGATTATTTGAAAACACTTTAATTTGTTATAAGATTTAAAATCCTTTTTTAAATTTTAGTTCTTTTATATGATCCTAAATTTGTGTTAAAGTCCAAAATTTTTAGTTTAAATCTCAGAGTTTTTTAATAAATTTAAGTTTTTTTTTAATAAATTTTCAGAATTACCAAAATTTATATGCAATTGTTTGAGTTTGCAATATTATGTATATACTTGCAAAATCTCCACATAATTTATGTTTAATATTCTCATTGGATAATTTTTATAAGTTATTAAATTTGAATTTTGAAATTTTGTATCAACACTAAAAATACTATAGGGAAAATAAAACTATATTATACTACGAAGCAGCACACAGCATAAATATAATGTGGAGCATGAATAGAGGTGTATACAATAACGTATACTGTATTATTACATAGTATACTCGTAGTATATATTTTACTTTATATTTTAAAAATTTATATTTTCTATTCTCTCCACTATTCAACGTCTATGTATATAATAATAGAAAAATCCTTATCATATGTGGCGCTAATATTGCCTTTGTAATATAAATTTTCTGTAAAAATGGCAGAAAATTGTTAATATTTATATATTTTTTTCATTTTATAAATTATTTCGTTGTTTGAAAATTTTTTTTAGTTTTATAAACTTTACAGTAAAACTATATTATATTTTTTTTAATAGCAAAAACGCGCACACATATATAAATACATTATCAAAATATATAATATAGGAAAGGACCTAATCATAAAATAGAATATTTTTAATAATTAAAAGCAAATGTATGTATATAAGATAAAATATCATAAATTTGTAAATATACTTATACAATAGACTTGAAAATGTAGCATAGTTGAATTAATGAACAGTAGTTTCACACATCATGGACATTTCTATATAAATGAAACAATTAATCGAGACAACAATTAATTGACGCACAAGGCAGTAGCTTGTTGTAGTAAAGAATTTATCCTATACAGATGAATTAATGGATTGAAATGCCTAGAAAATTAGTAAAGGTGACATATTGCAATATCTATAAGAGGTCGGGTCAAATCAGCCCGTTAAGCCAACAGAATAAATAGAATTTAAAATGCAGAGCTTCTATATATTCAAATATTTGCGGTGTTGGTATATAAATTTACTACATTAAATTACCAGAAAACATTTTGACTTCCCATAGACAGACGCACAGTAAAACATTAACAGCACGTTTTCTTTAAAAAAGACAATAAAAGAAAAAAAAGATATTATACGTAACATATATATCCTTGAAGAATTATGAAAAATATCATTGTATTATATGCAATTATTAGAATGCGGAGTATATAATATAAAAATGTTTATATAATTTTTTTTTGGTTTTATTTTTAATCGAAAAAGTTTGTAGTTATAATGAGGTAGATTGCCCAAAGGTATAATTTTTTATGGATATTCGTAACATGTTTTAACCATTTTCATATTCTTTTTTTTCTACAATTTATAATTATCATTAGGATTGTTTTTTGTTGTTGTTCTTCTCCGTTGTTCCTATTAATAATATTCTATTAACTCCATTTTGTGGTTATTGCGTGGTATACATAAAAAAAAGCTTCATTTATTTATTTATTTTTTTTAAAATAGGATAATTAAATCTTGAAAGTAATTTTTTTTTGTTTGTATATAAAATACAAATATTTTGATCTGAAACATGAATTATAATCAATGTTAGAAAAATATTAGAACAGGAATTAGTTTACGTATATTTATTTCATATAGAAAATAATAGAAATTTTAATTTAACTGAGATAAATAAAACGAAAAAAATGAATGAAGTCGGTTTATTTGATATAAAATTAATATATGTAATTTACTACAAATGAAAATTTAGAAACTAAAATCTTACAATTTCCGATTAAAGACATTGTAATAGAAAAATATGACATTAAAATATAAAATTGTCGTAAGATTTTTTGAAAGAAATTTTTGAAATAATGAGACCAAAATCGGAAATGTTACATTTAAACAATATTCGATTCTTATTTAGGATTTCTTGAACGAATTATCATTGGAATATTACGCCTGTTCTTCAAGAAGTTTGAAATTTTTACAGATTACTGAGACTAATTTAAATTAGTATCAAATTACTATCAAAAAATTTGATTTGTGACTATTTTATGCTATAAACACAATTTTAAAAATATTTAATAAATTCTATTTAATAAACAATGAATATATATGTATTTTTCAATCTATATTTATCTATAAAATCTTTACATAAAAATATATTTATCAATTTATTAGATACAATAATTTATATCTTTATAAAAATAAAAATAAAAAGTGGTTATAAATTTTGTACATATTTTATATTCTATATTTTCTGATATAAAAATCTTAAATAAATCCGTAAAAAAAGAGCTTAAAAAATATTCTATGAGTGAAAAATATTCTTACACGTACTTGTAAATCCCATTTTTTTTTCGTATTTTCTTTAAGAGTTCTTTTTTTTTTGTAGATACTGCAAGGAAAAACATTTCCACGTACTTTTATATCCATATATTTTTTTTTTGTGTTGCATTAAGCAATAAGGATTGCAGACAACCATTTAATTTTGTTAAATTTCTATAAGATTAATATCCGCTTTTGATATAAAATTTTATATTTATCTCTCTTGCATTTATAAAAATTTCTTAAGTTTTCTTTAAGGATTAAATATAAAAAAAAAAAAAATATTATGCTTTAATGTAGATTAAGTAAATTTTTATTTAAAGCTAAAGTAAGCTTATAAACAATATCGATGTCACGGCCATTAATTTAATCTAACTCCAGGACATCTTTCAAGGCATTCATATAGTAAATTTCTACTTTATAAATTCGCTACTTTTTGATTTTTAAACATATTCAACATTCAAAATTAAATTACAAAATGTATAAATAAATTTGTATCCCATATTCTATTTTAAATTACGAATCCTTTTTATAATTTTAATAAAAAACGGAAATTTATATTTAATTTAATTAATTAAAGAAAAAGAAATCTCTTTATACTAATTATTTCTCTGTTGAAATTTTTATATTCATTCGTTATTCCATATATTTTTTTATGCCATTTTATATTTGTATAATTATGTACAATAATATATATATAGTTTAGTTTTGAAATGGATGAAACAGGACGAA
Source organism: Empis stercorea (assembly GCA_949752835.1). Classification (NCBI taxonomy): domain Eukaryota; kingdom Metazoa; phylum Arthropoda; class Insecta; order Diptera; family Empididae; genus Empis; species Empis stercorea. The sequence continues at coordinate 3,304,859 of OX457086.1, forward strand.
AACTGTAGATTGTCTCTTATAATTATATATATCAAATGAAGTTGAAACTATATAATATTGTAGTATTTGTCATTACCAGATAGTAAAATAATAATAATATCAACCGCCATTACTTTGGACAATATTAATGAACTTCCTTCATTCTATATATATATATATTTCCTTTTTTTTTCATTATCCTTGATTATGAAGAAGAGGAAAATTTAAAATTTTAATGTCATAGTAAGGCAACTTTTTCATTATAAATAAATATAATTTTCTAGTATAAAATAGATTTCCTTATTTCTGTGAGTAAATATTATTAAAAATATGTATACAAGGATAATTTTCAGTAATGAAAAACTTGTAAAATAAATTTAAAAAGGTTATTAAAGTTTAATAAATAAATTTATAAAAGATATTTTTAAATTTCGAGGCAAATATTTTGTCTAGAATATTTCTTCTAATATTTTCCAAAATTCTAATTCTAAAGATTAATAATTCTCACACATAATATAATATCCCAAATTTTAGAACTCTGTACCACAATGGAATAATTTTTTTTGCAAAACTATATATACATTCGAATAAGGACCCGTATCCTAAAACTTTATATTAAATTTATTGCAAAAAATCAAAAAATTCTTATTTTCCCATAAAATACAATTCAATTTTATCAAGGAATATCCTTGTGTTGTGTTACCCTCCCCAAAATACCAAACAACAACAAAAAAAAAAAGTAAATATTATCATCATTTATAAAAAAAATCTTTCTTGTGTTTTAAATTTTCCGAAATAAAAACATAATAATGTAATTTCTTTACTAGAAATTTATGACACTTTACACAATCATAAAAATTATTTGTAAAAAATTCACTTTGAACCCGTATCCCACCAAATTTCACACTACAAATTTATTTTTTACTCTAAGCCTGACAACAATAAACAAACCTTTTATTATTTTTGGTATACCAGCATTTCATTATTCTCTATAAGTTTTTTTTTTTTTGATATCATAAACATAAAACAAGGATTAAAATTTGAAAAATTCTGAATAAGTGAAATTCTTTAAGATTTTATTTGTATATAAACATTAATTTTTATATAAAAAAAAAATACACTTCCTTCCACTAACGTCATTGAAAAATATGCTTGATGATCAATAATCGAGGATCAATTTGAATTTATTCAAAAATATATTTTTGCTGTAAAGGATATGTATATGTATGCATTAAAAACGATAAGTTAATGATATGCGCAATATTTTACTATAATTTCATGAGTATAAAAAAAAGAGGGTAATTTTTTGAACCCTCAGTAAAGCACGTGACCCGTATTTGAACTTATGACTCTGGCAGAAGAAGAGTTTCTCCAGTAAAGTCATATTTATTGTATTGTTTGTTGATTTTTTTTTTTTTCGAATAATATATTTTTGATGCGCAACAAGCTTAAAATTTATAAATTTTAGATCGCGTATGCTATATGGTTTTTTTTCTTGAATTTTAGTTTCCATTGCTTTGCTTGAAGATATTTCTGGAATTATTCTTTTAAATTTTTACGCATTTTAGTATCAGACTGATCTAAAATCGATTTTCATATAATAAAGTTCTTATTTGTTTCGCGATGTCCTTAAATTAATGTAAGCAAGTTTTGCAATGTTTTTAAGTCAAAATGATATTAAAAACCGACGATATAATAGATATTATCTATATGCGAATTTTGATTGATTAAATACTAACTTTGAATATTCGAAGTTACTGTATAGTTAAACTATAAACTTCAGGATACAGAAACTGATTTGCTGTAAGCCTGATCGATTTATCATTTTGGTTATTAACTTGATTTTTCATTATAAAAATAAGGAATGTAATGTAAACCATATTAAAACGGATACCTAAACATGAACACCCCAACAAAGTAGTCAACAAAATAAAATACTATATAAAAATATTTATTCTATGCCGGCCGACAATTTTGATCATAACAAAATGATGACTGATCTCGTATATATAGTCATCATAGCATGACATCTAGAAATTTGGAAGGGATAAAATACAAAAAAAAAACACTCGAAAAGTCACGCCTTTTAAATCTAACCATAAAGTTATATTACCCGATCCGATAATATAATTCTCTCTTTCTTCGTCCCTGTTTATTTCCTCTACAGCATTTTTACATTTGCCGATCGCACGTAACAATGAAGATCACATTTTGTATAACCATTTTTTTGATTTCTGATATTTCCTCTCTTACTTATTCGTATCGTATACAAAAATATAAAAATACCAAAAAATATCTTGACATCGATTGGACCAAAATTTTGATTCGTTAATAAAACGATACCATTTAAAAACAATATGTGGTCGACCATTTTTACATTTTGATTGGCCATTTAATATTATAAACTAATTGACTACTAAATTGACTATAAAAAGGCAATCATCATCGTTTGTGACTTCAATTAATCGTTTGCTTTTCTATCAATAAAATGTATTTATATATTTAATATTATTTAATAATTTTCAATTAAATATATAACAAAAAATTGAAATTAAATTGGGAGATTTCTTTTATATTTTTGGTATCGTGCGTGTTGTTCCTTGTGCCTTGATAAAATAACTGGGGAATATATATACAGTTTAATATTTAATCCTAAAAATATAAATGAAAATTTACAAGAGTTTTAAAAAAAAAGATGAAAATAATATAAATTAGTTTGGATTTGGAGACTTGTCTATAACAAATATAAAAATTAATTGGATAAAATTGAAAGTACATCCAAAATAATCAAATCAAATTATTTTTAATTGAAATCTCAGATGTGATTTTCAATTTTTATATTCGGTGGTTCTCTTTTTTATATTTTTTTTTTGTGTTTTTAGTTTTGTTTGTGCTTTAATTAAACTAATTAAAAATGAAAATAAAAATTATTGGTGAAGATATTTTGTGGTTCAGTTTCAATTTATTAAACGAAATTATTTTAGTTAATTAAAAATGTAATTTAACTTAATTTATACACTTTATTAATTGTCAGTGATTTTTTATTTTATTAAATAAAATCAAAAGTGATTTTTAAGATATCACAGTGTGTATTTAAATTAATTAATTAAATAATTATGAGAATATTAGAGAAAAGTATTTTATCAATAAAATTTTGAATAAATTTTTTTTTCCCCGGTAAATCAAAACAAAAAGTGAAATTTATAATAAAAATTATAGAATTTAATTAATTTAAAAATTGTTTTTGCATATTTTTGATTAATTTAAAAGATTTTAACAAAAATTTAAAAGTTCAATTTTTTAAATATTCTACTTAAAATACTAAATCCTAAAATGAATCAGGAAATTTTATGAAATTTTTTTTTTAAAATAAAATTTCGTTTAAAAACTTTAATTTTTCAAATAAATATAATACATTAACTAATCTATTACCACATATATTAAATGGTTAATTAGTGTGAAATATAAACAGTAATATAATAAAATATGGAACAAGGATTTGAAGATCAAATATTTAGTGATTTTCCTGGACCAATGAGTCCATTAGGACCAAAACAACAATTACATCATCATCATCATTCTCATCATCATCATCATCAATCTGGAATACAATTAATGTTAGGTATGTCAACATTACATCCACCACCACCACCATCATCATCATCAACAGCATCATCAACATCAAATACAAATAATGATTTATGTCATTTACAACGTTTACCAGAAGTAAATAGTTTATTACCAAATGGTTCACCAAAATTAAGTGGTGATCCATATAAAAATAATGATTATATTATTGGTCATCATCAACAACACCATCAACATCATCATCAGCAGCAGCAACAAAAAAATTTAGAATATGTTACAAAAATGGGTTGTTATTCACCAAATCAAAAATATGATTATATTACAACAAAAATTGATCATAATCAATATTCACCAAATGGTCAATCATCAGATGGTACAAATAATAATATTATTAGTACAAATAATGGTAATATACAAAAAATATTACATCATGATTATGTAAATAATGTTGGTAAATTTGAATATCAAAATTCAAATGGTGGTAATAAATTAGATTATTCACCAAATTCAAATAAATGTAATGTTGATTATGAGCATATGCAAATTTTTGGTGGTCAACAACAGCAACAACAACAAACAAGTGGATCAACTGGCCAATTAACAACAACTGGTATTGTTATTGTTGAACAGCAACAGCATCAATCACAACAAGGACAATTAGATAGTACAGGTGGTAATAGTATATTAAATGGTGTTAGCAGTGGTGATAATAAAAAGAAAAATGATTTAATTGGTAATAATGTGGTTAGTAATAGTGGTAATAATTCATCAGTTGTAACAACAACAGATTCAACATCAAGTATTGGTAGTACTGGTAGTGGTTGTGGTGGTGGTAATGGTACAAAAAAAAGTGATAAGAAAAAAAGTGATCCAAATGGAATTAAAAAGAAAAAAACAAGGTTAGTTTTGGTATAAATAATTTAAATATGAAACTATTTTATAAATAAAAATTAATTCGAAATAAATAAAAATTAATTCGAAGTAAACCGAAAATTTCAATTTAGTCCTTCGATTACTACTATATAAAAATTATATAAATAGAAAAATTAACGAAATTTCCAAAATTCAATTTATATATTGATTTATTCGAAGACCACTTTTATCGGAAATCTAATTATATTGATGATAAAAATGATTTTCGTCTAAAATATCTTCAAAATCTGCAAATTTTAGTAAAAAAAATTCCATAATAATATTATTTTCCTTTTATTGTAGATTTAATTTTTTAATTATATACCATTCTTTTATGAAATTCAATTAAATATTAACCTAAATTTTTATTAAAATTTCTCAAAAAACAAAATTTAAATTTCTAAAAATTATACCAACCATTAATTCAATTAAATAAAATACAAATTGTTATCTACCAAACTTTGATCTATAATTTGTTACAAAAAAAATTTATGTAGAAATCCTTTTATTAAAAAACTTAATATCCTTTTTTTTTGTGTATATACCAAAAGAGAGAGAAAAAAAAATTTTTAAACAAAGTCCATCTACACAACATTACATCTATGTGTATATATACATAATAATAACTAATGATCATCGATTTATTTCAATAATACTTTAACAAATATTTACGCATAACAAAAAATAAAAAAAAAAATGGTATTATAACCCCGAAACAAATATACTCTCTAAAAACCCTCAATTTTCAATTTGACCTTTTTCAATTTATATAATATATTTTTTCTTTTTTTTTTTTGGGTATTTTTCGTTTTTTTTTTATTTTTTCGAACAACAAAAATTCTTCAATCCCTTTGGCCTACCCCACCCCCCCATAAAAAAGTCACCCCAATTAACACAAAGCCAAACAACACATCCCTTAAAGCTATATTTTGTTCAACTCAAATTATTAATACTTCAAAGTGTGAGAATAAAAAGCACAATAACACAAACAGCAACAACAACACAAAAAAAGGATCATTTAGTAGACTAAATTATTATTACTCCTTTTCGTTTTTTTTTTTGGTTATAAATAGACTCCTTGTTACAAAAAATTTTCACCCTGTACAATAATTTTATAGAATAGAAAAAAAAAAATCTATACAACAAAATTTTTTAACCCCCATTTTTTTTTTTTTTTAGAATTTTACCCCCCTCCTATATAATAATATAAAGTAAATAACCGAAAATTGGTGGAATACCAAAAAAAAAAAAGGATATTCAGTCTTTATATTATGGACTCGATGGTCGTGAGAAAGAAATTCTAAATTTTTTTCTTTCGAATAAATCTAGAAACAATTTGCAAAACATAAAAATAATTTTTAAGGCAAAATATTTCAAATAATTTACAAACTCTACACAGTATTTTTAACCCCTATCGTCCAATGTGTCTCCTTTTTTTTTAGGATACTAAAATGCAAAAACAACAAAAATATCTAATTTTATATAAAAATATATTATTACTTTACGTCTGGATGGTAGAGAAAAAAAAATTTAAATGCGGGTTGAAACCCTAAAGAAAGCAGAAAAATTATAAATAAAAAATTTTTTTAGCCATGGGTTACGAAATTATTTTTCATCTTCTTTTAATGTTGAAAAGAAAATATTGGAATTTTACTGGGATTTATCCTTTTTACTTATTTCTATTAAAGAAAATTATTTATTTTTTTATTGACTATTCGGTTTATCCAGAGAGGATGATGGACAAAGGCCAGACAAATCTATATTTATATACATAAAATGTGATATTACAAAATTCCCTCATAATCATATATTGTATTGTATATATTGAATGTCCTTTAACTTTCGACAATTTATATTATACGCATATAAAGTAATTTTTTTTATAGGGTTCAGTAAACCTAAACCAAAAATTTGATTGATATTTATTAACCTTTCACACCTTAAAATGAAATTATTTTATGGTCATCTTTAATATCAATAAAGTAAAAACCACAAATATTTGGTTTTTTTTTCTCTTGTATCCTTTCAGTGTATCAATATATCATTCTTGCTATATGTGTGTAGTCGTTTCATTGTTATCCTTTGCAATTTATATAAAAATAACATTGGACAATCTACTATAGTAGCTATTACAAACAAATCATTTTGTTTAGTTTTTTTTTAGATTGAAATTGTCTATGTACATTTAAAAATTTTTTTACTATATTTATACCGTATATCCTTTTTGTTCGAGTGGCTTTAAACCGGAGAGAAAATAAAAATACCAAAAATTTAATAGAATTAATAGAAAATATTAGAGAAAATATTTGGTTTTAGGTAAAATAAATTGTGCTAAAAAGGATTATAGCTAGAACATCGATCAGTAAAATTTAATAAAGAATAATATTGTTTATATAGATTTTCTGTACATTTTATATATTTTTTTACAAAATTTTAGTGTTTATTATATTTATTTTAGTTTAGTAAAAATCATTGATTGTATATGTAGTAGGAAAATCAATTTAAAATTATTTGCTTTATTGGAAATATAAAAAAACTTATCATATATAAAACACTTTTTGTCCAAATTCGTATTCAATTGAGTGAATTTAAATCTTATAAATATTTTAAGCTTAAATTTAGTTTTTGGTAAAATTTTATGATTTGTATAAAAAAATTTAACTACAATTTTTAACTTTACTATTTAGTTTTTTAATAATATTTTTGGTTTAGTATGTATTTTTATTTAAAGAATCATTTGGGTTTGCGGCATGAACCAATTTAATTAAGTTTTATAAGTAAAAATATTATTATAATTCTCGAATGAGTCTTCTTCTTGCAGATGAAATTGATCTTTTTACAATACAAATTTGATTATTTCAATTTACGGTCTCTGGGGAAAAATACGATTTTGATTTGTCAAAGATTTAAGTTTAATTTAGGAAATGATAAATTAAAATTTGTGTTTGCCAATCAACCTTTTCCAAGGGATCGAAGCTTTGTAACTAAATTTACAAAAAAAAAAACCATCAAAATTTTTGTAAAAAATTATGAATTTAAGAATTTCTAATTATCATAATATATTCAAATAATCTTTTGTTATAATTTATTACGTATCGACAAAAAAATATTAAATTTAAATTTCATTATTGTATCTTTATCATTTGAAACACATTTTTCGTGTTAACATATTCTTTTGTTTCATATATGAATCATAAATAATATTAATGCACATAACATATTTTCCATTTAATTAACAAGAAATAAAACCAAAGTCCTTAATTTGATATTTTTAAGTATATTTAAAAATATATATACATATTTTTTTTTATGATCACATAAAACATAAATAAAATTCAAATATAAATTATGTGGTGAAATGGAAGAGCTATTTTATAAAATTATATATATAATATTATTCACATATTTATACACACATAATTAAAATTAAGGACCTGTTGACAATATGCAATATATTTTTATGCTTTATATTTATATTTTTATAAACAAAAAAAGGATTACTGAGTGTATAAAAATTTCATTGATACTTAATATAATATTTTATATAGCAACGCAAAAATTTCCACCCTAAAATGTTTTGTTAATTTTTCATATAAGGAGTTTTTATATTGCAGGTAAATGTAATTACATATTATCAAAAGGATCTTTTTGTTATGCAGGCTATTTAAAAACCAATTCAAAATGATTATATTTTATTCTATTAATAAAATTTTAAATCATTTTTATTGGGGTGGTATTATTTGTTACTAAAAATAGGAAGAAAAAAAACATTTTTAGGTCATTAAATATGAAATGCAGGCTTATCCCTTGTGTTTATTTCGGGGTAGTTATATTTTTAACTTAAAAACCACTGACCTTAAAAATATTGGTTATAAATAATACGTCACCCTAAAATATAATAAAAATTCTAAAATTAACTTCTGAAAGTGAAATTATTTATATGTGATTAAATATAAGGGGAATTAATTTTTGTGGTAATTTGTTGTTTTTTTTTTTTTATAAATAATTTGACATAAAAAATTCATCAAAATGTAGAATTTTTTTTTTACTAAAATTAGAAATACAAATTCTTATTTTTAACATTTTTAAGATAAACGATATTTTCTTTATTTCTTATAATTAATCAATTTATTAAATATAATTTCGATTAATCGCAATTTTCATTTTTCACATAAAAATGTCCAGCAAGAATCCTGCTGGTAAAATTATTGGAAAATAAATTTTTTATAAAACTTTTATGTATCATTTTACTCTTAAATTACAAGTTGTATTCCTTAGAATGGCACACTTATACCTTTTAGTTTTCTCCTTCAATTTATTATGTTAAAAAGTTTGTATAAGTTTAAATTGCATTGCCAGCTATAATGTCAATTAAATTAATATTCTTTGAATTTATTCAATTTAAAAAAAACATTTTTTATAATCATTTAATATCCAAAGTAAATAAATTTTCTAAGGATTAAATAATTTAATTAAAATTCTTTATTAACAAAACCGTCAATCGCATTAAAATTTACTTTATGGTTTCTTTTAAAAAAGTTTAAAAGTATTTACCATAATTTTTTCCACATTTTTTTTTATAGTCTATTTTTTTTTAAACGTTCTTTGAAAACTTATGTTTTTATCTTTATAACTGTTTTTTTTTTTTTTTAAATATTTTCCCGGAGAAAATAATATACAAATATTTCTAAGGACAACAAAATTATATATGTCAACCTATCCAGATGTGGAAAAGAAAAGTTTCGATTGGAAATTGATACCATAAATACAATATGAATTTAAATATTGATAGTAGAATACATTTTGATCAAAAACTTTGCAGTTTTATTCACTTAATTCCTTGAAATTGGTTTTTAGTCACAACCTAAACTGATGATAAGCATTTAAGGTCAATAATCGTCTTAATTGTGTAGTCTCTTTAATTTGAATTTATATATTGAAAAATTTTGCTTTAAATTATATCAAAAAACTACGAAAGAATTTTTGCTTAAATAAAAATAAATTGTTGTAATCGCAGAGTCAGATATAAATTATTGTCCAAAACATATTTTTTTTCTTCATTTTTTTGGTCGTCAAAATAATGTGACATTAATCATAAAGTCTAACATAATATTTTACTATTAACTCGAATGGACCCAACCAAATATATGATGAAATTTATATCTATATATAATTTTTTTTTATTTGTATTTTAGTTAAAGGTTAACAGAAATCCTTTTTGCGAAACACATAAATTTTATGTCCATAATAATTTTTCCTTTTTTTTTTTGTTAATATCACACTTTCTTGTATGATCATAAAATACCTTAGAAAATATATGTATTTTGTATACAGACATTTGTATACATTATGTGTGTGTATACAATATACCAGACAATTTAAGTCATCACGAAGGAATCAAAGGATATTTAATCTTTTAGTTCTATAAAAAATATTATTTTTTGTGCAAGATTCTTTTTTTTTTTTGTATGTTTGTATATAAAGTTTATTTATAAATCGTTTCACGTCTTCTGTGGGGTTTTTTTTTATTATTTTGGCGAAAAATATATTTAAGGATATAAGAAAATTTAGTATATACGAAATAAAAAAAATAATATTTTTATTATTAACAAATGTTTGTCGGAGGAAATCTGCTTAATTTATTTTGTTGTTTCATTTTTTTTTTTTTTTTTTTGAGATTTGGAAACATTTTAGTATTTCTGGAAAGGAAGTCATATTTACGATTAATTTTGGACGGAAAGTTAGAAAATTATTATATTTAATTTTTTGTTCATTGCTTTTCTAAGATTTATTTTATAAAATTTACATAATTGATTAGGATTATTTTGATATAAAATCAAATATTTATGTGATAAGTTAAATAAAAATCACATTTTTTGAAAAACTAACATTTTCATTTTCTTAATCAATAAAATAAGAATTTCTATTATTTCAACTTTTGACACAACCGTCAAATTATTAGATTTTCATGATTATAATAACAATTTTCCATTTTATCTTTGAAATATTCACGTTTTTCTACAAAAATTTCTTATCTGATGACCACTTTTCTATTACATAAATATCTGCCAGTCCTTTTGTAAATGAACTTACAACAAAAAAGTAAAGTAAGTAATAAAAAAGTTACTAAAAAGATGTTGTTAGACAATTTCTTTTTTTTAGTGACCAACAAAATAAAATCTTGGTTTTTTTTTTATCAATTTATATTCATGTGCGGCTAACAATTTTAGACTACCAGAGTATTATAGTGTATCTAACTTTATCAATTTTAGTTTCTGTAATAATTTTTTTGAAATTTTTTTGGTTTGTTAAGGAAAAAAAATGAAAAAGTTTATTATTTCAGATATTTTTTTTTATTATCTTATTTACAATTTAAGTTTTATTTGTTATATAAATAAAACGATTCATGCACAATCTTCCAATAGAAAAGCATTTTCAGTATACTTTCGTGGGAAAAGTTTTATGTACGAAAGGAGAAAAAAAAATTCAATTTTTTTTTAAACGTAAGTGCCTTTAAATGATGTCATTAATCTTACTTATGTTAGAATAGTAATTTATACTATATAAAAATAGTTTTTTTTTTACTTAAGACACAAAATATTTGGTAGAAGAAAGTATTAGTATAAATTTTTATAGTGGAGTATCGACCACGACCACGAGCAAAACTTTTATGAAAAATTAACAATATTTTATAGAGAATTTTTATTTCGAGTTATTGGAAACTTCAATTTTTGTTTAGTTTATGGACTGTGTACAGACATTTTTGTGTTGTTGGCTAAAATTTAATGGAAATAATTAATCGATATACAATATAAATTGAAAATCTAGAATGTAAATTTAGTAAAATGGATGATTTTTCAATTTGAGATAAGAAATTCACATTATTTATAATTGACTAATAAGTTAAATTACTTTAAAATTTTAAAATATTTTCTATATAACTTCTTAATTGTGGTTTCTAAAATCTTATTTCCAAATTATTATTTCATTCTTCTTTGATTATAAATTCAAATTATCAAATTTAAATCAAAATTACTGGAGTTTATTAATAATATTTATCACTATATAAAACAGTACAATATAAATTGAAAATCTAGAATGTAAATTTAGTAAAATGGATGATTTTTCAATTTGAGATAAGAAATTCACATTATTTATAATTGACTAATAAGTTAAATTACTTTAAAATTTTAAAATATTTTCTATATAACTTCTTAATTGTGGTTTCTAAAATCTTATTTCCAAATTATTATTTCATTCTTCTTTGATTATAAATTCAAATTATCAAATTTAAATCAAAATTACTGGAGTTTATTAATAATATTTATCACTATATAAAACAGTTTCCTTTTATAATAATTATTTATATACTCTAAATTATTTACTACCCATAGATACTGTAATTATGACTATATATATTTAATAAATTAATATAATTTCAAAAAAAAAAGGACATTTTTCTATATTATGTATAACACGAAACAATAAAAATAAACTAAAAACTGAAATCTTCTAGGATACAAAACAAAATTTATATTCACATTAATATTTATATTTATATCTAATATAAATATTGTAGTAATAAAATTTGTCCTTTTTCATATACACAATTTAATGTACTTTTGTGTATTACATATATATTTTTACTATCGCCTCCCACTCTTAGCTATATACAACAACAAAAAAAAAAATAACGGATACAAATTTGTGGTACATAAAATCTATTATTGTAACAATCACATAATTTTCTTATCTCTGTATACCCAAGAGTTACACATGTAATAGTATATAGTATATCGACTAAATGTCCTTGGAGACTAAAAATGTTTAAGGAGACCATTAAAGTGTTATAAAATAAGCTTTTTTTTTTCATCTGCAGTTGTTATTATTATCGTCTGTGTGTAGCCTCCCTCTTTTTTTTTTGTTACTCTTCACACTAAAAACTTATTGTTTATTTTGTATTTATTTGCTTTTGTTTTTGGTCCTTTTTTTTTTGCGCCAGGCGGAAAAACAAAATGTTGTTTATTCTTGGTGTAATTTAAATCTATAAAAAAAAAATATATATTGTCCTTCTTGTCTGTATAGAGTATTTAAGTACTTTAGATTGTACATTAATATTTCGGTGAATATATAGTATAGTAAGTGGTGTTGTTAATGTTTAAATTGTATAAAAGTATTTAGTTTTTTTTATTCAAAGTCCACTTTTACACGTTCACACTTTTCTTACAGTATTTTTCATAACTTTCGGATATCAAGTGAAATGCAGAGATGTGAAAATGTTAAACATGTAAAAATCGACTAGAAAGGATACAAAAAAGAGCATTTTTGTTGGTTATATATATTTTTGTTGTTGTTGGTGTTGTCAAAACATTACTTAAAGGATATTTCGTTGGTCTGTTAAGTAAATAAAAGCAATCATAAATTGCAGTTTTACGAAATGGAAAATAAAAATAATAATATAAAACACTTTTTTTTTTGCTTATTGTTGTCGTGAAAAAGGAGATTTTTTCTTAATGTCAATTTAATGTCAAGCTTTTAAAAAGTATTAAAAAGAAATTTTTTTTAATAGTTTAAATTTAATTATGAGAAAGTAGCAAGAATTTATATTTTAAAGCTAATTAAAATTTTTAATAGAAAATTGAGATTGAACATTGTTGTTATAATTTAAATTTTAATTTTTATAATGTTACAAAAATTTTCTTTCACCAAATAAAATAAATTTTAATATTCGAAGAAGATTATTAAAGACTTTGTTTTTTGGAAAATGATTTTTTTTAGTTAAATAGATTGAAAAATTACATAATATTTTAAAAAATCAAATAAAGTTTCATTATACCAAAACATCTAATTAATAGATTTAGTATAATTTTGAAATAATGTTTTAATTTTAACGAAATTGAAAATATCTCCAAAATAATTCAAATATTATAGAAGATAGAACAATTATTATTAGCTATTAAATTCTATAAATAATAATTATAATTTTTACACTAAATTTTATATAAAATATAACCATTTTATCTATTATAATCAGTTAAGCGAGTGATTTATTTTCAAAAGTGTATTTTTGGGTGTGTAATTAAAATTGGCGATGATGTATGTATATATTCGTATATATTCGTATATATTCGTCAAATGCGCTTAACTGGTTAACATGCACTGCCCGACACAATTCATTTTAGATTTTACATATTGCAATCTTGATATATATGTAAACTATACTTTTACATGATATTGTTGTAAGTTTTTACTAATATTTTGAATTTTCATATTTGTTTTTTCACCCGACGTATACGTCAAACGCACCATAGAAGCACTTCTACTTCACGTATATATACGTCAAACGCGTTTAACTTGTTAAGTATATACGAGTATCGTTTAATTTCTTTTCATCTCCTATAGTTTTTTTTTGTTAATTTCTTTTCCGTAACATAAATCAGTATTTAAAAAACGTTTTCAGTTTAATAATAATTCTAATTTGTTGAAATCTTCATCCACTTCTTCTCAAAATATCAAAATTCTTATAAGTTCTTCATTTTTTTGTCCTCAATTTTGACTTCAGAAAACAAAATTATTATTAATTTACTGGGCCGCAACGATAATAATTAAAGAAATAATAATAATATTTTTTTTTTATGAAATATTTCCGTCTTCATAGAATTAAAATTATTATGTAGAAAATTATGAAAAGCAAAATAGAAAAGAAAGCATGAAAGAAATTGGTTTTTTTATTTCTACTTTTTTTTTTTTTTTAATTACCATCGTCGAGGATTTATGATTATGCAAAAAGAAAATAACATAACTTAAAACCCAATAAGGATATTTATATACTAATATTTCTCTATTCTACTATTAAAGACGTAGTAGTGTAACACAGTATAGAAGTAGTAGTAATTCTTGAAATGAGTATTTTTATATTTTTTAATGAATTATTTCCGGAGATTATAATCATCATCTCCCCTCAATAAAAATTGTATTACAGAAAAACCAAACAACCAAACAAAAACAAATTAGATAAAAATCATAAAAAAAACATAAAAAGAAAAACATTAAAAAAGAAAATGTTTCAGATAATTTTTTTATCCTTATATAGAAAAAAAATATTATTTATTATTTTAATAGAGTGAAAATTATATCAGTGGTCAGAATTGATTTATGAGTTATTACTTTTTTCTTATGTCGTATTTCACTTTATTTAATATATAAGTTATATATTATGTACTTTACGTGTAGGGTAATTAAAGAATTCTCTAAAGGGTATTTAAATATCACAAGGATTTAGTAATTAATAATAATAAAGAAACGAATTTAGATAATTATAGAAATTAAGATAATTTTTAAATATGTGTTTTTTTTTTGTGTCTACAAATTTATTTATGGGATTATATAGTTTTTGAGAAACTAAATCGAATTAATATTTTTAAAATTCCAATTAAGAAAAATCTGTGTAATAAAGATTTTATTTAAATGATCCGAAAATAATGTTATAAACCCTTGTCATGTACAATTATTATATAATACACTATAAAAAAAATTAGTGTAATTTTACCATTATGAAAATAGGCATCTCTTTACCTTCAATTAAGATAGTTAAATTACACTTGCAATAAAATTACAACTTTGGTTGTAAAAATAGAATTTGGTTAGGTAAAAATTTACAAAGTTCTGGTTTAATTTTTGCCTTATTCAAATAAGTTAAATCACATAATTTTTTTTAAAAATTTGACCTTAATGGTTGTAAAAATGTGCTCTTAAAAAATGTAATTTTTACGCTATTCAAAAAAGTGAAATTACACCAAAATTTTCATGGTTTTGCTTTTTGATATTGGAAAAATACTCTTTTAATAAATGCAATTTTTGCCCTATGTAAAAAAGTGGAATTACACAAAATCTTTATGATTTTGCTCGGAATGATTGTAAAAGTACACTTTTCATAAAAGCACAAACTAGTAAACTGTATACAGACGATTATATTAGAATACCATTTTTGTGTATGATTTTCTAGATCCACAAGAGAAAAAATGATATATTCTGGAAAAATGTAGAATAAAAAGTAAAGAGAGAAACGATTTTCTCTACGTTTCATTCCACATTTTCCAGAATTATCTCATTTTCTCCCTTTGTGGAGCCAGAAAATTATAGACAAAAATGGTATTCTAATATAATCGTCTGTATACAGTTTATTAGTTTGTGATAAAAGCCAGTAATGAAATTTAACTAAATTTAAGACATTTTTAGGTAAATCTAGTGTAAAAATACATTTTTAATACATGGAATTCAAATAAATAAGATAAATATACAATTTTGTTTTATTATTTTTTTTTATTAATTATTGTAAAAAATAAATGAATATTTTATATTACTTCATTGATTTTGATAAACTAAACAATTATTCATTATTAATTTTATAGTTATTAAAGTATAAAATTATTTTAATTTTTAATTTCAAATAATTTATTGAATTAATTATATTAACTTTTTAAATTAATTATTTACTGATCTTATTCTTAAAATTAAATTATTAACTTTGCTTATATTATTTATATGGGTTTTTTACCCCTGACAGCACCAGAATAATGTTTTAATAAAAATCGGACTAAAAATTCTAAAGTTTGTGTTAATAAGCAATTATTTCCTTTAAGGCATGAAGAAAATTATCCTGGCATGAAGTATTTATTAACGTTTTTTCAAAAAATATTTCAATTGTCATCTGATTTTCGTTTTCTGGAGAAAAAAATAATTTAAATTTAATTATTTAAAGATGGGAATAAAAATGAAGAATTACAGCATACCTATAACAGCCTTTATAACATTAATAATAACTGTAACATATTTTACCTTATATTTAGTTGCTTCACAAAAATCTTTTATTTTTCCAGCTTTTATAATTATTAAATTATTAGCTTTATTAATTTTTTTTTTTTAAATATTTAATTATTTTAATAATAAGAACAAAACACAAAACACTTCATAAGTCTTTAGAAACACAATACGAAATGACACGAATAGGCGTGCGCATATAACTTTACACCAAATTTTAAACAAAAACGGTGTAATTTTCCACATTTTGTATATATTTCAAGTAACTTTCCACCAAAATTGCGTATTTTTCAACATCATGCGTGCAATTTTATTTAATTTTACACACGGTAGTGTATTTTTCAACTATGCAACAAAGTTTACACCAAAGTGGTGTATTTTTCTATATTATAGACTCACTTTATAAAACTTTACACCAACATTGTTCATTTTTGAGCATTAACGATGAGTTTTATGTGCCTTTTACGAATATATTGTGCGCTTTTATAAATAATGTTGATAAAAGGGTCCAATACTCATTTTTAAGTTTAAAATTATATAGTGATATGTAATATTTCCTAGTTATGCAAAATATGTGTAATTTTCTCATTTTTTGGGCAATTTACAACAAAATTGTGTAAATTTTACTCATATTAAATATATCATTTTACAATCATTTTTTAGAGTGTAGTCATAAAATTAAGGTTATTGTAGATTTAACCCAAAGACTAAATTTCATATGTATATGGTCCTTGTCAAACCCATTCAAACATGATCTTTAAAGTAATTATAGATTGAATTGTGGTTTGGTTTTGATATACTAAGTAAAAAAGTCAGTAGTTATATAATTTTTTATGTCGAAATAATAAATTTTTGATAATTTTATAAATTTAATTTCTTTAAAAATTTTACTTATAGATAATATTTACAGATTATCAGAAAATATAATTTAGTTAAATATTATTACAGAATTTCGTTTCGATATAATTTAAATTTGTATGTATTAATTATTGATTTCTTTGATATTATGCTGCAATAGGGACCAAAACAATCATAACTTCCTTTGTACTTTAGTATAGAGAAATTATTAATTGCAACTATATAGGTAATCACTTTTTAGTATTGAGAATTTTACTATTCGTAATTATTTAATGTTCATTATATGATTCAACACCAGCTCTTTACAATATCTTTTACAGGACCTACAGCATAGAAAATTTTCCCTATTTACTCTACTTTAAAAATTATTCTGAATTATTTTGTTATTTCAAGTAAATAATTTAAATTAAATTCATTTATATATTTTATTTTAAAAATAATTTTAATTTTAATTATATATAATTCATATTGTATGTTTAATTTTAAATTTTTATAAAATTTTTATTTATTACTCTAAAGTTTAAAGTATAATTTTGTTGCTGTAACTTTTAAAAGTTTTAATTGGGTTAATAAATTGCATCAATTATTATTTTTTTAACATTATTATATTAAAAAATTAATATAATCTACCATATTCAAATTTAAAATTACCATTTATAATCATATGAAAATAATTTTTGTTCAGTTTTTTTATGATGATTATATATTACATAAATTTTATTAATGAAATGAAAAATGTTAATTTTGGTTTAATAAGTTATTTATAAATGTAAATAATTGTTTATTAATAAATTCGAATTAATTTAAATAGACAAAAAGGTATTTACAATATCAGTTAAATAGGTTAGCGTTAGATATTTATATATTGGTTTTTATATAATATTTTCGAAGATCTGATTGATTTTTAATAGACAAATTCTGTGGAAAATTGCCAAAAAATGGTAAGTGCAGTTTTTGACAAATAGTACAAATTTTCAAAATTTGTACAAATTTTATTTTTATGTAACGAAAATATGACCAAAAACATAAAAAAAAACCTATTCTAGTTCCTATACTTGGTATTTTACAAATGTTTTATTATTGAAAGTCTTTCTCAAACTTGTTTAATTTGCTCTGCTGAAAAATTCAAAATTTGTAGATATCATGTTTTGGCAATTTTCCACAGAATTTTAATACACATTTTCCTTAATTAATTCTTTATAAGTCAAATGTGTAATGTTTGGAAAAAGAATTGGAATGGAAACATCAAAAGACCATTTTTCTATATAATAAATTTACAAAATGTTATAAAAAGTGTTCATCTGAATGTCAGAAGTCAGAAGTATATAAAATCTTCAAATAGTCCTGAAAAGTATTACAACTGAAATACTGTATTATAATTGTGAAAATAAAATAACATGTAAAAATCATTTATCGATTATTTTATATATATTAATATGTCTTTAGTTATATATGTAAATGTTAGCGAATAATTAAAAATTCTGTGTAAACACTGATTTAATTAATTAACTTTATTTATAATCTGATTCTTTTTTTTTTACAATTTCCCAGCAAAAGTAAATGCAAAAAAAAGTAAATAAATTGCACTCCCAATTAAAATTTACAATAATTATATATTCCAATTTCAATTAATTTCCGTTTTATATTTTTTTTATCAGGACAACATTTACAGCATATCAACTGGAAGAATTAGAACGTGCATTTGAGCGTGCACCATATCCAGATGTATTTGCCCGTGAAGAATTAGCATTAAAATTAAATTTAAGTGAATCACGTGTACAAGTATGGTTTCAAAATCGTCGTGCTAAATGGCGTAAACGTGAACCACCACGTAAGACTGGTTATCTTAATACAAATAGTCCATCTACGGTATCATTGGGTAATAATTTAGGACCACCATTTTCAACATTTCCACAAACAGCAACTGTAACACCACCAGGTAGTGTTGATAGTTGGACTAGTTATCAGCCACCATATGAATTAAGTCCACATTTTAATTTATTATCACCAGCTGCTAGTCCATATGGTACATTTACAACTGGACAATATGGTACTTATGTACATGAAAGTCAATTATTTCCAGTACGACAACATTTTACAGATTATGGTAGTCCACCGCGAATAGATATGAGTGGTGATGTTGTTGATAGTGGTGGAGGTGGAGGTGGTAATATAACTGGTCATAATCATCATAAAAATATTGGTGAACATAGTTATGGTACTATAGATGATAAATTTGATAATCATATGAATGAGAGGTATGTAAAAAAGGTACAAATTAAGATTAAAAATAATAATGGTAGAGAGCTTTTATTTGTTAAAATGGTTTTTATATTATTATTATTATGTATTAAATCTGATAAATATCGAAATAATTTCTTTTGATTGACAAAATATAATATGTAAATATAAAAATATTGAGACATTTATTTCCCCACTGTTTTAGATATACGAAAATATATACAAAAATGTAATTATACTAAATTTTAATTAACTTTTATGTAACTTTTACCATATATAATTATTGTTACCAAAAAAAATATACGATAAAAAATCCACAAGAGTTAAATAGCTCACAGCTTGAATTTAATCTCTAATCAATATTTCTATACATTATTTTTATGATATATCAATTATTCTGCATTATTTATAAATGCATATACACATTTAATTGTTAATCCTATAATAATCTTTCTTTATTACTTTACTTATATATACAAATTCCCTGGACAGAAGAATATTAGTTATAATTGAGTTATATTTTATATATAACACTTATATATTTTATGTATATAAAATTTGTAAAATAATATACAAAATATATAGTTTTTTGGTATACAATTTACTAACTAACAAAATTTATTAATTATAAAAAATATTGTAAATCCTTTAATATATTATATTTTATTTTAGTATTGTAAATGGCCAAAATGGAAAATACATTGATGAACCAAAATATGTACATACAACAATAGTTAGTAATTTAGATGATACAAATAAATATACAAATAATTGTCATATTGAACAAGAATCTGTTGTTATTGGTAGTGGTATTGGTGGTATTACACTTAAACATCAACATGAACAAAATCAACAATTATCATCAATACAACCATCAGCAATTTTAATAAAATCATCATCAACATCATCATCATCATCATCACAACAAGGACAATATACAACACAATCAAATATTACAATTGGTGGTAATACAAATGATAATAATAATAATAGTAATAGTGGTAGTAATAATAATATTGTAAATGGTATAAATAATAATGATGATCAATCAGATACAATTTCAACAGTAATTAAAAGTGAAGATACAGTTACACATAGTTATGTATTGCCTCCTTTTTTGCATTAAAAGAAATGCTCTTTCATAGTAAACAACAAAGAAAGCAGCATTTACAAATAGAAAAATATAATCAAATAATTAGAAAAAAATTTCAATTAGAATAATCCGGGTATCGTTGCATTTCGATATGTTTTCCCATAAACTATCTGAAATGTCATTATTTAAATGAAATATAATTTGGTATATTAAATTTTAGATAATGTCAATTTGAATTTGAGTTAGAAACATGAAACTTGTAAAGAGTTTCTTAGAGAAAGTTCGCTAACGCTAACAATTTTCGTTAAATTTTTCATTAGGTTCATTATCGTTGGGCATTTAATATTTAAATATCAATTTGATTGTAATTAAAATCATCGCGTATTCTGTTTCATTTACTTACGGAAATTTTGTCGGAACACTTAAATGATTTTATAACTTCTGCACCATTATATCCTTGAAGTCATTTCTACAAGTCATACGAGTGTTTCTCAATTTTTAGCAAAACTGTTGACTTCGGTATATAGTTTGTAATGAAATATTGAAAATCTGAAACTAAGTTGAATATGATTATCAGAATTTATAATAATTAAACTAATAATTCTTTTTCTTATGATATCTCAATACTGAATCAATAAAATATATAAATATACTTGTAAATTAACAATTTAGAATCCTGCATTTTAATGATGAATTAAGTACAAGTTTTTTATGAATTAAGTACAAGTTTTTTAATTATCCTTTTTTCTCTTCTGAATTACTGTATACATATATAATAATTATATAAAATAAAAGAGAAAACAAGTAAAATTTTTTGTAATTACATAAAGTTGAAGAGAAAAAAAAAATAATTTAAATAATTATACAAAAAGGATTCAAAAAAACATATTAATTTTGTAGTTAAATGTAGATTTCAACTTGTCCTCGTTTATATGTTAAATTAAAGAAAAAACACATATTTACATACATTTCAATTATGTATTTTGAAATATGCTTTTGTCAGTAGTCAATAAATTTTCCATTCGAAAAATGAAAATTACTAATTTTATTTCTTACTAAAATTTAAATATTATAATTTTAGTAATTCCTTGTATAAGTAATTTTTCTTTTTAATTTAGTATTTTCACGTAATTCTATTATTTCTACTATCATCAAAAAAATCTCATTTAAGTAAAAAAAAAGTCATTATTAAAGTTTCGTAGAAAAAATTGCCTGGAAGGCATCAAAAATATAATAACTAACCATTGTATAATTTGAATTCTGGTATATAAAAGGTATAAAGTCTGAAAACGGACACCAAAAGAACAGAAATAAATTTTTTTTTTTATTAAAGAAATAATTTTTGCATCCGTTGCGGATTAGTTTTTATAATAATTATTCATTAATTTATATTGTGGCAGATGATTTCGTATTAAAATGAAAAAATAAAGTTTACTGAAATTGAAAATGTGAAAATATTAAAAGATAATATTAATTAAAATTAAAATTAAAGATATTTTTGCTGAAAAAAATTGGTATACAAGCATTTAAATCTCAGATAAGAAATATATATTTTGCTTCTAAAATTGTCCAATTCAGATTTACAATTTATATTCATTCAGATATTTATGCTATGTTAACACTGACATTCGACATTTAAAAATTGCAATTAAATGGTGTAAATAAGTAAATATTATTATGAAGGACTTCTTTCATATATTTAAATAATTTCTTGAATTACAAAAAGTAATTAAATAAAATTAGTAATGCATTTACTATCTAAAGAAGTAATAAGTAATTATTACAAATTTTAAATTATGATCTTATAAGTATTGCAATATAAGAAATGTAAAAATTATCTGATATTTTATCTGGTGATACATTGACATTATTTAAAAACTTTGATGTAATAGCAAATGGTTACATAAAAGTTTGATATATACTTTCAATATTTTCCTGAAAATTTATTTAATATATAATTTAATTTTAAATAATTTTTATTATTATTATATTTGTAAATAGATTTTTTTTTTCACTATACTACAACATAAAAAGTATGTTAGCAACAAAATCTATAAAAACGTCTTGCCAAATTCTGTATTAATAATAATTACAATAATATACAAAATATGTACAGAATGTCCAATAATTATATAATTTTTATAATTTAGGTTTTTTTAATTATAATGTTGAATTTTTAATTTTTTAAGATTTTGTTAAATATTTAATTTTTTTCTAGCATAAAAATTATGTGTAAATTTTTAATATTTTAATTAACTTACATTTATATATTGTAAATATATATTGGTAAAAATTGTATGAATATCAATTTTCAAGTTAAATTTATAATTTCAAATAAAATTGCTTGTTTTTTTTAATCAAATTAAATTCAATTATCAGAATGATTATAATGATTATGATCATTCTAAATAAAGTTTAATTTTCAACGCAATATAAATACACTATACACTCCAAATGTGCCTTCACTTATATTTGATGAATTTTACGAATTTTAATTGACAAACGAATAATTTCGATTGATAAGTGATGAAAATTATTATATTAACTTGAAAATGATATATAGTTTAAAATGTATATATATAAATAAAAAAATAATTCTTAAAAGCATTCCAAATGTGCCTTCACTTATATACCATAATATAAATACTCCTAATTAATTTTCTATATAATAAATTAAATATAATTTTTATAAAAAATTTTACAATACTGTTGTGAGTTCACAATAAATATTGTTAATGAAAATTAATTCCCGAATTTTATAAAAATAAATAAAATTTATGTAAAAATTAATTATATAAAAGTTTATAAAGTTTGATGTTATATTTTAATTATAAATTTTATATATAATAATTATTCATATAAGTAGATTTTTTGTGTGACAAAAACTATAGGTTTAATGTTAATTTTGTATAATGTAATAATTTGATGTAATAAAATTTAATGTTCAAATTGAATATTAAAAATCAGTGGTCCTCTATTATTAATAAATAAATGTTAATATATAATAATTTACAATAAATAATTTCATTACTTCAAAATATCTTGACATTTTATTAAAAATTATATCATGTTTTTCGTAAATTATTATGGAAATATTAAATTTAATTAATTTAATTATTGAAAATTTAGAACAAGTTTATTTACCACAATTATTTTGTTAAGATTTTTATAAGATAATTATGATTTAGAAGCAGCAATCTAATGTGATTGCTTTTAGTTAAATTATAAGAGGAATATTTTAATTGATTAACTATTTTTGATGAATGTACAATTAAAATATTATTTTCATCAGTAGGAAAATTTCCGAAAGATTGAGAAATAACGATATTTGAAAACTCATTTTTGTATCTCTTCATTGTCCAAACATACATCAGTATAAATTCATATTCTTGCCAATTATATATTTATAATTTCGGATATCCTTTAATTCCAATTACCTTTTCCGTTCTGAAACTAAAAATATTGATCTGAAATATTAACTTTAAATAATAGTTCATTTTAATATACTCACCTAGACATCATAAATTTGCATCATTTATAATGAAATTTAATAAGTAAGTAGTTTCCTTTTCCATAATTAAATTTTATCTACATTTTTTTTCTTTTTAAATTTAGTTATTTTGTCCTCATTTTGCCAAGAAGTATATTTACAAGTATGAAAATTTACACCTCTTCTATATATAAAAAATTAAATTAAATTTCATTCTTCATCCTTGGGAAGGAAATTTTAATCATCAAGTAAATAAATATGTCCTACAACATTAAAAACATATAGTAAGGAAAAATATTAAATTTACACTTCAATTCATTGAGATCTGGAAAATGGTTTACAGTTTAACCGGAATTAAGAGCACAAAAAAAAAAATAAGCATATATTTTATAGTATAGTTATTATATATGAAGTTTCACTTAAGGGATAATGGATTTAAAAAGGATATTTGAATTTTCTATTTTTTAGTTGCTTGTATCCGTTTTAGGAAAATTTATGCATCCTTCTTACGATTACTAAATTCAATTTATTAATTTTTATAAAATATAAAGGATAAGCTTATATATTTTAACTGACGATAAAAATTCTGCTGGTTATGCTTATCGTCTTAAACTATACTATAATAATGATATCTTAGTATACTTATTTATCTGATATAGATGGGAGAATATTTAATTACGATTTTTGCAGTATAAACCCTAACAATTAGCTCTGGTTAGGTATTTTAATGATTGAATTGCTGAAAACCATAAGAAACAGAACTATTACTGTCAAAAATTGCTCTATCTTGAAATCAAACAAACTTAAAAATGAAAAAAATTCTATTCGTACAAGGTACAAACTAATAATTGGTATATTTAATTTCAATTTAAATTTATTTACTGGTGATCCAACAGAAAAGTTTACCCATTTTTGTAATAAAGAAAAATAATAAAAGAAAATTTTTCCTTTTTTTATATTCAAATAATCAAAGTTTTTCATTTTTTAAATTATTTTCATTAATTTTCACCATAATTATAACATTAAAATGGAAAAATAAATACGATTTCCTTTAGCATATACATTTTTGTCGTTGTGTGTTTCAATGTATATGAAAAAAATATTTACGAAAGAATATAAAAGAGATAATATGTATATGTACATATGTATATATAAAATATTTAAAATGACAAAAGCATTAACCTTTCTTTATATACAAACAAAATCAACATAATAATAATTGCAACCCAAATTGTGTAATACTAATTTGTATGTGTACAAATGAAACGATACATAATTAAAAGTTGTTGACTTCAAGGGTACCATATAAAACAGATTACATCTTTTATAATTCATATAAGTATCTGTATGTACATATACTTTAAAGAAAAGTCTCTCCTTTTTCGTCCTTAAAATCTTATAACATAGAAAATGAAAATATACAAAAAATAAAGAAAAAGGAATTTCTTTTCATTTAAATATTATACACACAATAGTAATTTTCTTTATCTTTTTGAGAGTAAAAAAAATGAATAGTCCTTTAAGGGAAATTTAATTTTATATATTTACGATATACTTTACATATATATAATATATAGTGTATAGAAAATAATATAATTGATATGCAAAATATATATTTCTATTTAAATATTTTGTAGATCATTTTGAAAATTGAGGAAAAATAATTTTTAAAAATTAAATTTATATTTTGTGATACATACTTTCACGTTTTCATATATGTAATTTGAACAATTGGCTGAATTCATACCAAAATTGTATAATAATTAATAATTACATAAAATGTTTGATACCATCATTAATTATCAAGAAAATAGTTAACAAATTCAAATGATCATTCAATAACAAAATGATCATTAATTAAATAGTGAAATGGACAAAATGGAAAACAAATGATATTTCAATGGCAAAATGGTAAAAAAAAGACTTCAATATGACTTTAGTTTCTTTAACCCATTGATAAGAATTAGAAGCTCACTAAAATTAGGATGCTTAATAAAATATTGTACAACTTTTCGTTTTCTAACAATTAATTCAAAATTATATATTGTATTAAGAAATCAAAGTATGTTTTAATGATTATATGTATAAACATCAATATTTGATAGATAGATTTAAAAGTATTTCTAACAAACTCTTTTCTTTGTCGACCATATTTATTATAAATCTAACAATTTATTTAGTTATTATAAAAAAAATAAATAAAGTAAATATATTAAGGTATAAAAAAAAAGTTCATTTATTTCATTTCCTTTTAAATATTACTCCTGAGTTTAATACTACTGTCATCAACATTATTTTTTTTTTTAATATATAATATACTTTAATATCAGTTACATACTATAGAAAATTCGTTGACGAAATATGAATTTATGTATACATAATACTGTATACATAGATTTACATTATATGTTTTTCATTTCATTATGTTTGAGTTGGTTAATATAATAAATTATTTATTTATTTTAAAAAGAAAAAGTATAGAAATTTATATATAAATTTCATTTAGTTTCTCTTGTGTATTTATAATCGTTTTTTTTTTCTCTTCTACATCTTGTCAAAATTTTCTTATGTCGTTTCTATACATATACTATTATATTTGGTATAGTGGTTATAAATGTAAAAAAAATAATAATTATAAATTTAATTATATATTATATTAATTTTTCATAAGTATTTATTTATTTTATAAGAGTTTTTTTTTTGTTCAAGTTTCATTTTTACATTTTTCTATTTATAAGGAAAAATTTAAATGAAAATCTTACGAACCATAAAAATAATTTTACTAAGTTAAATAAAATTTTCTACAAATATTATATATAAATTTATTGCTCTCTCCTAGCGTGAGATATTTGAACTACAATCTAATATATAATGTTGGGGGATAGTCGAAATTAGTCGAAATTAAATTTTAAACATTAAAAATTGTGATATTTTAAAATATAGCGTCTCAAATCCTAAATTTCAATTTTGTATACCAAGCATAAAGTAACCATATGAAATATATATTTAATTTCAAATATTAAATCTTTTAATAGTTTGCGACATTTACCTTATATAAGCTTCTAAAGTAATTTTTTTCCAGGTTTTAATTTAATATCTCAACAAAATTTATAGACCAAATAAAGTATAAAATAGTTTTTAATATATAATTAAATCTTACAATCTGTTTACACCATATACGGTATATTTTATTACATTATATACATGTTTCCTTATATATATGTTTATATATGTATAAAAATCTATTATAATTAGATGTGAGATTTAAAATTAAAAGCGCTAATTTAATTTTTGATTCTTGTGTGAATTGTTTTTGAAATTAATTTAATTAATATGTCAAAAGAAATGATATAATATTATGAAATAAATATAAATATATAATGTTAATCATGGAATTATACATATATATATTTTAATTATAAACATTAACACCAACTGAATTTTAAATTATAACACAAATATAAATTTAATTATTGTATAATATAAATTAAAATTTTAAAAGGATATTAAATCAAAATTAAATTACATATAGATATATGTACATAATTAATTTTAGTATGAAAATGTTATTGTGTAATAATTTTAATAATGTAGGATTATTAAATAGAATTGTTTAGTATACATTAAATATTATTATTTTTTAAATATTTTTAAGTGAAACTTTAATCATTTATCGAATAATTATTTATCGAACAACAATTAAATATCAGATTTTCATCTGATATTGAATATGCAAAATTTTTTAAGATCGCTTATTTTAATGTAATAATGAGATATATACCAGTTAAGTAAGATTATATACCTAAATGTACGATACATACTTTAATTTGAACTTACACCAAAAATGATATGGTGGTTTAGATATTTTGTACCGCGGTCATAGTAGACAATTTTACCTAAATAAAATAGTAATTTCGATAATAAAATGAAATAAAAGGAAATTTAAAATAAAATACAGTCTAAATTTACTTTATATTGCCAAAATCAAATTTATCGTAGGGTTTTTTGATGCAAATTTATACAAAATCTATATACATATATGCATAAATATTAAATAATTACAAAGCCTACTATAATAATACAAAAACATTATGAATAATCTTATTATATTTCCTTTAAATATTCGAAATAGATAGAATCATTGTATTTATAATGAAATCTCTAATAATCTTCTTTTAAAGTATAAAATCTTAATTAATGCCAAGTACCTTGTGTTTGCTGAATATCTCCTTATTTTATTACATAAAATCATCATCAAAATAATGTAGATCAAAAATATAAAACGAACAATGAACTTTTTATAATACATAGTAGAAAAACTAAAAGAATCTCTTATATTTTTCTTACCAATTCTTTTCCAATATAATTTTCATCTGATTCCATCGGATATTATTTTGTATGTTTTTTAAAACGAAAAATTCCAAAACAAAATTCACTCTCTGATGTGCAAAAATCTAAATTTAATATATGTATGGATATAAAAATAGATAGTTGAAACTGAGATAGCTTAGGACAAAAAGAACAGAGTATGAAGATAATTTGGTTAACATATAGAGCTTAGACTTAATAAATTTGTATGTGAATATTGATATTTTTTTATTGTATGATATAAATAGGTAAAAATTCATGATATTTAATTCAAAAAGTCTATGCTTTACTATTTTTTGTATATGATAAAAATTTTCTTTTATGTATATTAAATGTCTTGCAGCCGAAATACTATGGTGCAGGTGCGAAATCATAGACATATTTTCAATTTTTTACGAAATATTACCAAAATATTTTCAGTTTATCAATTTATATTTTCCGAAATAGTAAATCAATAAAATTTTTAACTAAGTTTGATTTTTACTTAAATTTTCTTGTTAAATTAATTAAATTTGTTGCCATATATCCACTATCTAAACAACATTTTACGCTACTAAATATATCACCTTAGTCTGATTCTAATTGTTTCAAAAAATCCAATTTAAATTTTTATAAGTACATTTACTATGTTTAAATAATGGTTTGAAAAAGTTCACATCTGACGAACAAACAGAGGCAGACAGACAGAAAAATATTAAAAAAATAGACTAAAATTTCTTATTTTTCCTATGCTACAACTGATTTTTTTTTTCCTTTTTGTGTAGAATCGTGTTTTTCCTGAATTTATAAACATTTTTTTTTAAGTATTTCTACTCTATGTTTTATACTTTTTGGTATACAGTACGTCAGATATACGTTATTGTGAGTCTTGTCTTGATCTACTTTCAAGTAATATACATATATTTACATTTTTTTTTTTCTATATAGACTTCACCATTGACAGACTTTACAGAGAAGTATATAAGCGTTATCAACTATTAGCATAAATTTGCATATCATTATGGTCTACTTCGTTTTTCTGGTTTTTTTGTTAATTCTATGATGACGTTGACTACTACTTTTCTTTTACATATTTTCTCTTTAGTAGATTTTATCGAATTTTGGTTTTACATAAAATACAAAAAAAAAAAAAATGACTGATAAGATTTGACAAAATTTGAATTTACAATTTTGTCTATATGGAAAAAGTAGTGATAATGTTCTTTGAATTATACCAACATTGAAATATTACAGAAAAATATAAAAAATACTATATGTTTTATTTAGTGGGTAAAAATTGTAAGGACATATTTTTTTTGCGATATGGAAATAAAGTTTAGTTATATTTCTGAGTGGAGACAGTGATTTGACAGAATATACTATTCACTATTAAGGATTTAGCCTAATCAATTCTAAAGGATAAATTGACCAATTGTATATTGAAAATATATTGATTTAATTTAGATTTGAAAACGTAAATTGGAATGGAAACACTTAGTTCGTATAGTTTTGATAAAAATATGATAAATTTAGTGTTGCAAATTATCTCAATATTTAAATTTAAATTTTACGTATTATAAAATTGAGTTTAGGACAATAAATAATATTCAAATTAAACTTAAATTTCAATTTTATTATGATGAATTTATTTTATAAATTACACCATAAGCTTTTACTCAACATTTCCTAAGTAGACTTTTCCATTTTTTTTTATTATTGTTACTTAATTAAATCATTCACAGAAAAATATATTGTTTTAATTTTAATTGAATAATTTTACCCCCGAAATGGAAATTTTTTACTCTTAATGATTTTTTATGATACTTCTTTATTTTATTTTTTATTAATGTTGTTGTGTATACATATTTACGATCGTATAAAAAGGATGCGCCCATGAACCATGACAAAAACAATATTTGTTTTATAAATAATTTTAGTTTATTTTATTATTTCATTTTGTCGTCCTTTGTAATTTAATATATGACATTTTTTTTGTAAATTTTTTTATTATCATTGCGTTCAGTGGCGATAAGTACATTTATAGATATTTTTAATATTCAAAAGAAGAAAATATTCATAAAATTTTATATAGCATTTAAGTATAATGCAGGATACACACTATCATTTTTTTCCTATAATATTCGATTGGTCATTCGTTTACTTAGTCTTCAAAGTCTACTTAGGAAATATGTTGAAATTTCTCTTGATATATCTACAGAAGCTTGAAATGGTCGAAAAATTATAGTGACTATAGTAGCAACAAAAATATGGACTATTAAATTATTTTGATAGTATCATTGGTGCCATCATTTTTATATATTTTATAAACTATTATTTCGACTACTATATCCGTAATGCAAATTTTTGTTATAACAGTGTATACCCTACTTTATAATTTAGTCCCATTTTTATTACATTATATATAGACGGTAATTTCCCTAAAGTCCTTTATGTATATTTTACATATGCATTGTTTATTATTATGTAAAATTCGACACGAATAAAAAAATGGATTTTCGGTTTTGCGTTTACGACAATCAAAAACCAAACTTTATTTTATTTTTTTTTATATTAATTCAATTTTGTTTATTATTTTTTTTTGCTGGGTGTAGGACATTTAAAATGTCCTTCACAATATAAAGGTAAATAAAACAAAAGTGTTGACTATCGAATTTAACAAAAAAAAAACAACAAAAATTTTTTATCTTTTCTAAATTTATGTTTCGTGGTGGAAATTTTTTTTTTTGTGAAATTTATTTTATAGTATGTTACAGGATATTGAAAGAATATTTTAAGTTTTAGTTACAATTTTCTGTTGTTGTTATTGCTTTTTCAGTTTATCCACCAAGGATAATAAAATATTTACTCGTAATTTTTTATTATTTATTTTGTTATTTAGTAGGTAAATAAAAATTTATATCGCGAATATAATATTATATAAAAATTGAAGAATTGTGATACGTTTTAAGGATATTTTGTTTTATTTACTTAAAAACCATTACGAAAAAAAGGATCGTATAAATTTATTAGTATTATTATTGTTATTATTATGGGATGTAATTTTGTTTTTAAGGTAAAATATTCTTTATTCTTTTTCTTGTTTTTTTTTGAATTTTTTATTGATTTGGGGAAAATTTTGATGGGGAGGAAATATTTGTAAATAAAATATACATTTATTATGAATGAACAAAATGATAGTGATATAAAAATAGTTAATAATTCATTTCAGAAAGATTAGGTCAATTTGGAAACCTTATTTCCCCTAAAAAAATGTTATAATTATTTTCTATCTTTAAAATTTCTGCACAAAAATAATCCTATAATAAAATAATCTTTTGCCTACTTCAGAATTAGGTAGGTTAGGTTGTAATGGCGGTTTAGGCCACGCATAGACCACCAATGGACCTTAACGATGCCATTTGTGTTGGAATGATCACAAGTCCTCGGTTAATAGTTCACCTAGGGTACCTGTAGGGATACAGTGAATGTATTAGAGATTTTGGCGAATTTCAGGAGTTTCCTAAGACTACACTTGGAAACGTCCTTTAGGTCTGCGAAGAATGCTTGGCCTATAGGCTAAGAATTCTTGTTATCCCGAGTGCCAGGACAGAGAAGATGCTCAATAGTTTCTTCTTGTCCCGGTACCTTGCAGTTTCTCAGAATTAGGTAAATTAAATGAATTTTTTTTTTGTATTATTATTTGAAATAAATATCTAAATTATTTTAGATACTTCCTGTTTACTTTAAATATAAATTTATATGCTAGAATTATTCCATTTTGTAGTTTTATTATTATTCTTACTTTTTCTTCTATATATCCTTTTTACACAAACATAGAAAAATAAAGGAAATAATTTAACTAAAATTTATTTATAACAAAAAAAGTCTTTTAAAATGTCGTTTAAAATATTTTTTAGAAATTAAAAATAATTAATAATTTCTTTTATAATTTTTTACATTCTCCTTTACATTATTTTTGTGTGTTGGCAAAGAAATTTTCTTTTGACTTTTAACATTATATTAAATATATACCTTGTTTTTTATATCAACGATAATTTAAGTGTAGTGATGATTTTGTAACATTCTCTTTTATAAAATGTTTCCATATATACACACAGCCATGCAAAATATATTATGACATAAAAGTATAATCCTTGTACTAGTTTAATAAGAACAAACTACAAAATATATATAGAAAATATACACTGAAGAAAATTATCCTTCTGTGTAATATTTTCTTTTTTCTTTTTGAGCATAAAAATTATGACCTAATTTCTTTTATGTTACCTAGACTACATATATATACATTTCTCTGAATTTTCTCTGAAACAAAAAAAATTGTTGTCAAGTATAATAGTAAAAAGAATATTAAGTTCTTTTTTCTTCTGATATAATAAAGGATTGTTTACTGGCGTGAAAGGATATAAAAAAAAAAAAAATTGTATTTCAAACAACGTTTAATATGAATATTTTTTGTATATACATATAGAAAAAGTTAATTCCATTTTCTCCCCAGGATAAAATAAAAATTAAATTGTAATTGAATGAAATTTATTTGATCTTATTAATTCTCACTAGCTTTATTATAATTAAAGAATAGTTTTGGTACATCCATCATAAAAAGTGGAAATAATTATCTTGAAATATCATTAAGTCGTCTTTGTTTTGAACAGCCTGTCAAAAGATTTAGTTTCAAGTTGGTAATGAAGAAATATCAATATTGCCTAAAACTCAGAAAATTATTAAAGTAAAATAAAAATTGTACAAAAGTTCAGTTAATAAAACTATTTTTAATTATCGACATTTTATTTAATTAGCTTATAATAACCCATTTTTGAAAATTAATATTACAAAATATTTGTATAAAAATTCCATAAAATAAACGAAATAATTTGAATAATGGAATTTTAAGATTATTTAAAATATTTTAAATAGTTATTTATTATATTTATTTTGAATTCTAGGTAAATTTACATTATATTTTATTATTTTAATAAATAATTTAAATGGAATTATTATATCATTTTAATTTCATAATAAACTTCAATAAATTTCCATTAAAATTATTTAAATTTTTTTTTTGCTACTTATTTATTAAAAACGTATACTAATTTTCGGGATTTTAAATATTTGATTTTCAATTTGAATGATCAATTTTTAATATCTTTTCGTTTATTTTCGAATCCATAATTTTACAATAATAAAATTTTATGAATAATTTTAAGTTTATTTTCATATTATACAAATTAGTTATTAGTAATTTTATATAAATATAAAATTAAGTTTGAAAAAATATTATTTCAGGTATATAACAGTACAATGACAAAAATGGTGAAAGCACAAAAATTAACCCAATAATAAAAAGAGAAATGCAAAACTTTATGTTTCGCATAGATGAAGCTAAACAAAAAGTTCAATAAAAATTTTAAGCAAAAACTAAATTTAGAAACTTTTATAGCTTTTTTACATAAAATTTTCATTTAATCCAAAACCATATTTTTTTTTTCTCTAATATATTTAAAAACATTTGTGATGAAAAAAGGACACTGATAATATATAGTTAAAATTTTGTTTTTCGGTTTTTTGTGTGTTGGAGACCACAAAAGTTTAAAGAACCTTGTATAGTGTATTTCGTTTATACATTAGTATAATGTGAGTAATTTTAAACTGAGAGCCATAATATTATACATATAACTAATTAGAAATGGTGTATATGTAGGTTATTAGATTTCCATTTAAATTTACTTAATATTCGTATAATAATTTTACATAAATATTTAATGAGCCAAAAAAGATGACAACTATTATACGTAAACGACTATATAAACTTTATGGATTCGAAAATAAAAGATATCAAAAATTGATCATTCAAATGGGTAGTAAATCCTAATAAGTACTTTCTGTAATCTTATATACCATTTAGCAGTAGATTTCAGATTAGTATTCGATAAAAATATGATCATAATACAAAAAAATATTAAAATAAAGTTATTGGAGCTTCGAAACTAATAAAAAAAACATTTGTGTTTATTTCAAGATGGTATACATTTCATAATATTATTAGAAAATAGAGAAAATATAACTTTTATTTTGTGGTTTCAAAGGGAAACAGGAAATTAGCTGCATTCAACTTCATATAAACTTTATTTTATTTTATATACTCGTAAAAAATCTTTGTTTTTAAATAGAAAACTTTCAAATACAAATTCTCAATTATAATGATAACTATTTTTTTTCTTTAAATATTTTATAAAACTAAAAAAAGGATGTGCGAAAATTTAATTTAACAAAAACATTTAAACTACAAAATTTTACCGATTTCAGAGTCTAAATAAAAAAACTGATGATAATTCTAATTGTGGTGGAAAATATAATTTATATATAATTTATGAAATTAATATTATAACGAAATTTTAATTTATTCAAATTATTTTGAAATTATAAATAGAACTAAAAATTTTTTTGATTGTTTTTTTATTGATAAACATTTTCCTGTAATGATGAAAATCATCTCTGCTGCTCCTGTTGTTTAATTTATTATACTAAAATATAATTTTAATTTCTATAAAATTAAAAACAATTTACATAAATTTTTTTTAAATAACTTGTTTACATTTACAAAAATTATTGTATATACAAAATCAAAAATTTACAATAATTAAATATAAGTAAATAACTTTTTGTGTAAACATAATTTGTTTAAAAAAAAAACTAAAACTTTATCTTTCTCTTTAAACAAAAATGTTCATATTACTACGTTTATGTTACATTTTATTATATATATAAATAAAAAATTAAATAATAATAATTTAACTAAACTAAAAACTTTTCTTTATCCACAAGAGAAAATTTACATTAAATAATTTCTTATTTAATTATTATTTGAAATGTTTATAATTTATATCAATATTATATTTAAGTGATGATAAAATAAATAACCATATATGATAGAATATAATTTTATGAAAATTTAGTTGTTGTTCTTGTTGTTTTTTAACTTGAAGTTGTCTTAATCAAAGAAAATTATATTGTAAAACTTATGACAAACTTTTCCAAACTAAAAAAAACCAAAACAGATTTTATATTAAACATTTTGTGTTGCAAAACATAAATTCATAATTTATCCTCTCTTGTTGTTATTGGGAAAACATTCTTGACGACAAATAAAACCAACAACAAAAATTATACTTTGTATACTAAATTTACTTAAAAACTTTCAATGGAACCAAAAAAAAAAAAAAGCAAATTCATTGAAAGTTTCATAAAATTTATAATAGATTTAGTATACAATTTTGTGTGTAGTTATTTTATATAAATTTTATTTGCAATAAGGTTTCTGGGTTAAGTTTGGTTATCCTTTTTAACATTTCAATTTTTATATTTATCAATAATCGTTTATGGCAAATATTTAATTTATTTCTGAAAATTATATAGATTTATAATGATTTCGAAATGTATTATTAAAATGTAAATTTCTAAATCTGTTTTAATAAATTATTAAATTGATTTATAAAATTTTTTTTATTGATTTATATTTTAAACGAAAAGAAATTTCAAAATGTTTGTAGGAAAATCGAATATAATAGACATACATATACAATTTTAAATTAGTAAAATATACAAAAATTTGACTCAAGTTTTTTAAGGTATTTTAAAACTGATAATTTTATTAATCAAATAACTAGATTATATATAAAAGCTATAGGTTTCTCTATCGTGATTAACAATTCCATTATAATAAGTAATACTGTAACTAAAATTTATAAAGTTTCAAAAATTTCTTATTAACAATATTTTAATATCGAAGAATCGCAACAGGATTATTAAACTCATATAACTTTGAGCGAAATATAATTGATTTTTGGGAATCACATTAACCATACACAATTTTGATTATAAATGCACCAGTGAGCCACGTTTAGACGACCAGCGACTTCACTATGGCAGAGTCACTCTGGAGAATACACCCATAGCTATTTAATTCACATCTCGTATTACTCCAATCAAAATTTAAGCAAAAATTCTAAATTTGACCAAACAAAAAAAAAATACTTGTCTAGTATCACGTTTTATATACCTCTAGGTTTTCTTTTTTCTTTCCAAATTTATAGTCCAGGAAAATTTAGGAAAATTTCGTTAGCTTAATAACAATCAAATAAAAATCAAACTTTTTAAATGTTTACTTTTCATCTCATGGAAACAAAAAAAAAAAAAAATTTAAGTAGAGATTTTTTTGTGTTGTTGTGAACAATTTCATATGCTTATATTGTTTTTCACATAAATGTATTTTATATATGTACATATATGTTGAGATTATGTTGTTAGTGGAGTATCTTCACTTCAGTCATGTTTATTACATAAATAAATAATATTGTACATAGTATTTGGTTAAATTGTATGGGAGTTTAGTTTTTCTTTTTTTCTGTTATATATTTTATATATTATATTTATTTTTACACCACTCACAATACCAAAAACTTTAATTTATCACTAACATTTACAAAATGGTATAATACTTGTATAGTTTACCATCAGCAAGAAAAATTGCCAGAAAAAAAAAAGTTTTTCTTATATAATTCAGTGAAAAACTTAAATCAAATTTTCCTTATACAACATATAAATGTTATTTAGAAAGGGGTATGGAAAAATAATGCACCACGGGCCAATATTTATATAATTTTTTTCAATTTTTTAAACTACTAATGAGACGTTTTTCCCGCTGAAGATATAAATTCTCTGTAGGATTGACAGGAATGACAATAATTGGAAGAACAAAAATGATAAAAGAAAGTAAAATTTGTCTAGAAAG
Organism: Empis stercorea; assembly: GCA_949752835.1. Taxonomy (NCBI): domain Eukaryota; kingdom Metazoa; phylum Arthropoda; class Insecta; order Diptera; family Empididae; genus Empis; species Empis stercorea. The sequence goes on from OX457086.1 coordinate 3,341,996, forward strand.
AAATTTATTACTAAAAAATTCGCTGTCCTTAGGTTTCAGATACCTGGACTTGCATATATGTATAAAATAAGTTCTGTCTTATTTAATTTTTTTTTTACTAAAACTCTTGTTTAACAGTTGTTTATATACTTTTCATTTTTGTGTTGTTCTTCAGTTTTTCCTTGGTATTTTCTGTATTGTATTTATTAGAGTATATTACTATTCTTGTTAAATTACATGAAGGACGACAATGTTATTTCTTTAAAGATTGAAATATATTTTTTTCGTCTTACTTTATTCCCTTAAGATGATATATACATAAATATGGTAGACTTTACGAAAATGAGTTACAATAAACTTCATTTTTTTTTGTAAACTATAAATATAATAAATCATATATGATTGGTTGTAACCTTCCCACTCAAAGCAAAAAAAAACATATAAAAAGTAAATAGGCAAAATTATAATATAAATATAAGTAAAAAAAGACTATCGTAAATATTTGTTATTTTAGGTAGTTTAATACGTGCTAGATAACAAAATATTTATATAAATAAATAAGATAAAAAAAAGAACAACATTTTCTTGTTATGGAATATAGAAATGGTGATGGACTTAATATGTACTAACTACATCATTCAAAGAAGAAGAAAAAAGGACATTCTGTAAATTATAAAATCTCTGACCCAAAAATATTTATTTTATTTTTGCTTGAGGGGATAAGAGATGGTGACGTATGATAACCAAACATCTTTAATGAGGAACACAATGGTATACGTGTAATATTGTTCAAATAAGGATAAAGCTATATATAAAAAAAATGATTTCGATAAATTTTTTGCAATCAATTAGCCTTTCGAAATCAATATTTTAACAAAATTATATACAATAAGAACTTTATTTACAACGAGACATAATAGCGCTAACGATACCAAGGACAGATATTATAGTTGGAAATTCTGTGGATCTAGTAATTCAATATATCTTTAAGCTTATATTGAATCAGTGATTTTTATTTTTCGAGTATAAAAGTAAAATTAAATTATACTTACAAGTCGGATACAAAATATTAAAATTGATTGCAATTTCCTTAAGTTAACAACATTTCTAGTTTGAAAGTGAATATATGGAACTTGTTTACAGTATTGTCTAAATATACAAAAGCTTATTTTGTTTTAATTCTGTGCTTTATATAAACATTCTGTGTGTATTGGGTATTATATATTTAAAATCAGTATATGTGTGTACAAATTGATCAATAGTGTTTACAAAAGATCTTTGTAAATATGACTACGTATATGGTAAATTTTTTTTCTAAAGCAATTGGCACGTCCAATGTAAATCCCTAAGTATAATATGTAATAATAAAGTCGTTCGTTCTCACCCAGAAATAAAATCTCCTGTGCATATCAAACATAAACTACATATATAATATGTGCTGCATGATAATGTGTAAAGCATACAATGGTATATAAATGGATAGTGCTATGTGTGCTTAAATATGTGCTTTTTCAAATTGCAGAGGAATTTCAATATGGAGAAAAATACTCTTTCTTTTTTTATCGAAATGAAAAATTTTCAACATTTTTTTATCGAAATGAAAAATTTTCAACAGATTTTTGTAAGCAAACTAATTTTTTTTTTCTGATATCTTTGAAAATTATGGTTTTACAAAGTAAAAATCATTTTTGCAATAAATTATAAATTAAATAAATTTTTAAAATACAAAAAACATTTTCATAAATTTTTTATGAAACTTTCTTTATTAAATTTATAGCATAATTTCGGAATTTTTATTAGCCAAGTGTTAAGTTGACAAGAGAATCACAGCAATTTAATTAATTAAATAAAAATTACTAATAACATTCAACTTTATTTCTGACACTATTTAATATTTCTATTTTAGACTTTTCTTAAATTGTTCTATGTACACAAATTTAAAAACATATTAATATTCAGGATAGAAATCTCCATTTTAAGAAAATCCATTTATAAGAATCCATTTTCTAGTTATATCCTTGCAAAACATATAATCCTTTTTCAAAAAAAAAAAACGAAACAACATAAATTTTAATTTGCTTAACAATTCAGTTAAGTTGCATTAACAAAGAACACTTAAAAATTATGTAAGAAACTATTATATGATATTATCAAAACTAAACTAAAAGCAATTTTCAAAAATATTTCCACGAAAAATATTTCTTTTGTAGAGAAATATATAAAAATAAAAATTGCATAAACTATTTAACTAGTATAAGGATAAGCACATAATCCAGAAATTGAAACATAAAAATCTTTTTCCTTTTTTTTTTTGTTGCAGCAAAACTATAAATTGAATACAAAATGACACAGGATGTAGACAAATTTTTGTATACGTATACTATATAAAAATTTGCTTGTAGATTTGAGAATACGAAAAGCAAAATTTATAATTATAACAAAAAAATATTTTGATAGAAATATTAATTTGGTAAAAGTAAAATTAAATAATTTTCGATGTAATTTTGTAATACCCTGAAATTTTTTATTGCTTTTAATTTTATTTTATTGAATCAAAATATTGGCTATCTATATTAATTGATAATAGGTATATCAATATACCAATTATCTCAAAAAGGATCAAGGATGGCATTCTTTTTATTTTGAATTTAGAAAATAAATCCTGTTTTTTTTCATTGTAAATTTATAATTAAACAATTATGGGAAACATTTAAATATATGCAAATGATGTGTACACGTGGACTGACTCTTTAGCCAAAATTTTTGAAACGGATACGGGATTAAATTATTTGTAAGTATTAAAAAATCATAATTCTGTTTATTAAATTAATAATTATTCTTATTTTATTTTCAGTGCTAACAGCTGTGACATTGTCGAATTCAACGACGAAATATTCGGAGTTTCTCAAACGGATGACATCAAAACGTGGGGTACATTTAAATTTGATTCCAATGCAAATAAGTGGGCCAACTTAAACATAACCTTGAATTTAAATGAAGATGATAATATAAATTTATGTGTAATTTCTGAACCATAATAATTTAAAACTACTGCATTAATAAATAAATCACATTAAATTATCCGAAGATAAATATTTGGCCTTCATTTTATTCCTGAACTGAAAAAAGTAAACACATGACTCACAAGATCTTCTTTATTTTCGTATATAAATTCTAGATTTTAGTAATGAATTTTGATATTTTTCGCTAATTTCTTATTGAAACATTGAAAAAATGTGAGCATAAGTAATTTATGTAATTGTTACAATAAGTTACAATAAGCCTTATGGCTGCAGTGACGTGGCGCTTCGGTGTCATCCCTGTACTTAAACCTTAATTTATGTAAGCTGACATTATTTAATTAGAAATCTAACTTCTAATAGTTAGTCTTTTCTAATTGAAAAATATAAATACGATATCGATATGAATTTGAAAGATAGATAAAATATTTTGTCAAATAATGTCAATCATTTAGTCATAAATTTTCCACATTTACAAATTTAATTTCTTTAAATTCATATTGTAATATCTATCAGTCTGCAATTATTACATAACATTTTATATTTGTTTATTTATAAATAAAAAAACGAAATGTAAATTTCGTAATGATTTGTCGTCAATAAATTTAACAATTTGACTTAAATGAAAAATGCTGATTTTTTTCTGATTTCATTTTATTTTTTAGATATCGATTATTATTCATATTTATTTATTTAATTTGTGAAATAAAAAAAATTATATATGCATAATTTTGTTGAATAATATCATAGAGATCTAGTCTAGAATGAGGAAATGTATAGTTGTTATGTATAAATATGGATAGCGGCTTATGTGTACTATACATTGTGTACAATACATAATGTATATGTATAGTATACATAAGCCGAAATATGTATCGCAATAAAAACGAAAATTTTTTTCTTATCTTACTTGTACTTGTTAATTGAAACTGAAAGTCTGTATCGTACAGTAAAAGTTTATTAATTTCGCCTAATAATTTTATTTAATTGCATTCTAATTCTAATCTAATCTAAAAAAATTATTATTTCAATATTAAAAATAAATAAATCATTATTTATTTAAAATTAAATAATTCCAAGACGTGTCATTGCTATGTGTATAGGTTTGTCAGCTACATATTTTAACTTTTATACTATATGACTCTAACACTGGAAATTGATAAAGAATTTAAAATAATTTTTGGTAATAATAAAATAATCATAAAAGTTTTTGGGTTGGATACGTTATCTCCAAAACAAAATATCCAAAGTCAAAATTGAAAAAAAAACCAAAATCGCAAACTGACAAAATCTCCAAATGCAAAATATCCACGACAAAATCTCCAAAGTCCAAATCTACAAAACGAAATCAGAAAGCCGGCTTTTGTAGATTTGGAATTAAATTTATTACATATATGTAATGTAAAACTAATTAATTTTTACATATTCTGTAATTTGTTCAAAACTAATTTGTAACAAACATTATTGTTTAAATATCAATTATTTTTTCCATCATTGATACAGAGACTTAGCAAGTGATATTGTTTCTTATAGTATTTTCCCCTTTTCCGTATTTATACTTAAATTTTGAAAAAAAGTTATAAAATATAATAATTATATAAATTATTTAATATTATAGTTGTAAAGATAAATAATGATCTAAACTCTAAAATATATTTATATATATGTATATTTACATATAAATTCTAAATAAAACATGAAAATATTTGGGAAAATAAAGATTAGATTAGAATAATAATCTTATTAGATTAAGCAATCTATGTACACATGTATAAAACTTTTGCAACTTATAGGTTTGATATTAAATTGCGTTATCTGCAAACTTCAAATCGGACGGTTTTTGAAAATATTTTAGCAGTTATTAAGCAGTTATTGAGTTCGGTCGATCATTTTTCTTTTTGCTTAATTTGTGTACATTATATCCAAAATATGGTGAAAATAATTAAAAAGTTTGAAAATCCATCGTTATTGGAAAAGCGAAATAATCTGTTGACTGAATATTGGAAAAAAGAACACAAGGTTTGAAATTATTCAATAAATAAAATCAATTTTAATACGAAATATTTTAGTTAACTGATTTAACATTAAGATCATCGGATGGCAAAACTATGAGAGTTCATAAGAATATTCTATCTGCATCTTCTGGATATTTTGAGGAATTGTTGGACCGTTCGTTTCAAAGAGTTTTTAATATAATTAGACTAATGTCTTTATAATTTCAGCTTACTTGGTTGAAACAGGCCAAGATTTAACTTTTGCAGTTTTAGAAATATTAATTGAATATATTTACACTGGCAAAGCGGAAATTTCATTAAAAAATGCAGAAGATATTTGTTTTAAAGCACAATTTATTCAACTTGTGGAACTGCAGGACTTTTGTTCGGAATTTATAACTGAAAACATGAAAATTGAAAATTGTTTGGATTATTGGCGAAATTCAAGTACATAGTAAAAAATAAATAATTAAATTTAGAAGTTAAAATTTATCTTTTTTAGTTAAGTATTCCAATATCAAGCTGAAAGATGCATGTTTTAATTTTATTAAATTAAATCGTAAAAATTTCTTGGAAGAACATATCATGGATTTAAAAGCTAAAGAGGTAAATTTTAATTTTTCCCTCAACATATTAACAGATAATAAAACTGACAATTATTTTAGTTAAAACTCATCATGTCTGCTCAAGAAGTATTACCAAATGATCAAGAAGCTTTGTGTAAAATTGTGGCCGAATGGGTAAAAGCAGATTTTGAGTTAAGAAATTTACATCTTATGGAATTAATTGGTTATTTGGACTTAATGAAAATGTCCGATAAATTTATTATCGAAATCATGTCTGATGTAGTATTACAAGATAATAAAGAATTTATAACGAAAATGAATAACATTGTGGGTAAAAAATTTAAAAAAACTTTAAATTTAAAATCAGAAGGAGAAGAAAATTCTTCAAATAAAAATGCTTTAAAAAATATTTGTTTGGTTTCAAATGGTGGTATTTATAAAGTAGACTCGAATGAATCGAAGTGGACAAAGGAATTTAATTTTGAAAATGAGGAGTGCAGTTATTTCGAAACTCTTTCTATTAAATATTACATTTTCATTTCGGGAGGTTGGAATGGAAAAACAAAAAAACCAACATCAAACTTTAAATCCTGGAATATTTCGTCGCGTAGAATTAATCAATTGCCGAAGATGATTGAAAAAAGATGTAAACATAAATTAGTTGATTTCAAAGGAGATATATATTGTTGTGGAGGAGAGGGTAATAAGGGATCTACTGAAATATTTGATTTTGGAAATTTAAAATGGATTAAAGGACCAACAATGAATGAAAATAGGCACTCTTTTGGATTAGTAACTTCAGGTAAATAAATTTCGTTTCAGTTGTTTTTTATTTGATTTTTTCTTTATTTCACAGATGATTCTATTTATGCTTTTGGAGGATCGGATGTGTTGTTCCCAACTTATATAGTCGAGCAATTTGACCCGAGAGAAGGAAGATGGAGGATAATTTCCAGAGATGCACCAGAACTGTTCCATGCAACAATTCTTTCCAACAAGTCTGTTTATTGCTTTTTTCGCCATTTTGGCGGAAGAAAATTTGATCTAAGAACAAACACGTGGACTGACTCTTTAGCCAAAATTTTTGAAACGGATACGGGATTAAATTATTTGTAAGTATTAAAAAATCATAATTCTGTTTATTAAATTAATAATTATTCTTATTTTATTTTCAGTGCTAACAGCTGTGACATTGTCGAATTCAACGACGAAATATTCGGAGTTTCTCAAACGGATGACAACAAAACGTGGGGTACATTTAAATTTGATTCCAATGCAAATAAGTGGGCCAACATAACCTTGAATTTAAATGAAGATCATAATATAAATCTATGTGTAATTTCTGAACCATAATAATTTAAAACTACTGCATTAATAAATAAATCACATTAAATTATCCGAAGATAAATATTTGGCCCTCTCTTTATCCCTGAACTAAAAAAAAATAAACATCACACGATCTTCTTTATTTTCGTATATAAATTCTAGATTTTAGTAATGAATTTTGATATTTTTCGCTAATTTCTTATTGAAACATTGAAAAAATGTGAGCATAAGTAATTTATGTAAATGTTACAATAAGCCTTATGGCTGCAGTGACGTGGCGCTTCGGTGTCATCCCTGTACTTAAACCTTAATTTATGTAAGCTGACATTATTTAATTAGAAATCTAACTTCTAATAGTTAGTCTTTTCTAATTGAAAAATATAAATACGATATCGATATGAATTTGAAAGATAGATAAAATATTTTGTCAAATAATGTCAATCATTTTCTCATAAATTTTCCACATTTTCCTATTTAATTTCTTTAAATTCATATATTAATATCTATCAGTCTGCAATTACACAACATTTAAATTTGTTTATTTATAAATTAAAAAATAATGTAATGTAAAACTAATTAATTTTTACATATTTTTAAGAAATCCATAAAATGTAATAAATTATTTATCGAATTGCGCTACAACATAAATTTAATTACACTTTTCGATTTTCCAAATAATATTTTGATAATCTCTCAATATTCTCTATTATAATTTTAAACTTAATAAAAACAAATTTACCTTTAACTTTTAATTTCTTTTTCTAATTTATAATAAAATCCTATTAATTATTATTATATAAATTATATAAATTTTTGTACAATAAAAAGTTTATCTACAAAACAAAAAAATAATAATTTTTAATCCAATAAGGATTTGAAGTAAATTTTATATTTTAAATAATATATAAGAAACACATTTTTTTTCTCTATTTTTTTTAGAGCCTTTTTGCTTTCTTTATTTATCGATTTGTTTATAATTTTTTTCAGTATTTAATATTTAATTTTTTTTTTAATATATATACAATTTACTCCTTAATTTTGTATTCCCAATACGTAAATAAATCTTTAGTCTATGGTATTAACTTTCAGATATATTAGCTTGAAATATATATAAAAAAAAACAACACAGAAAATTACCACCCTAAAAGCTTCTGGAAATTATTCAAAAAAAAAAAAGAAAAATTATTATTAAAGCTAAAGACTTTCATATAACCTTGTAAGATGTCTATATGTATATATGTATATATTTAAGTGTGTAATAAACACCAATGAAAAACATCCCCCAAAATATATATACATATATTTATTTAACGATAATAAATAAATCCCTTTTTGTAGCCAAAACGGCGTATAATTTCCCGCACATCACAATAATCGGACTTAATACCATCAGGGAGGAATTTTTTTTTTGTTTTTTGTGTGTTTCATTTTGTACAACAACGTATTATATAATTTTTTATTATAATTTTCTGAAGGATATATATAGCAAAAAGACGAAATTACTGCCCATGATCCATTTTGATATAATATTATATAGATGTATGTACTCACAATATAAAAATATTCTTTTAGCATCATTAATGAGATATTTCATTAACTAAGAATATAAAAAAAAATATATTCTTAGTTTTATATAAATAATTTTGTGAATAAATTTATATAGAAATATTGAAATTAGTTTGTGTTAGAAATTATATAATTTATAATTAGCATATTTAGTATTTTTCTCTGTTGATTTTTAAAATTATTTTGTTTAAGATCATATTTTTATTTACTGTGTTATGTAACGAGGGTTTTGATTGTAAATTAATTTAATTGTTAGCAAGAATATTAATTTTAGATTAAGTTCACATTGAGTACTATTACTCTCCCCCCACATTGTATCAAACATTATATTAGTGTCACAGTAGTGGCATTGTATCAATATCATTAGGTCAATTTTAATCTCAACTGAGTTAAGTTAAGTAAACATTTAATCAAGGCTTAAAGGGTGAGAAATTCCACTGTATTAAATTGCCGACTTTAGCACTTATTAAAGCTACACTAGCAAAACAACGATGACCAGTTGTTTTGAAGAAAATTTTGGGTAAGATATTTTCTACTTAATTAGAAATTTTTGATCAAGCAACTTTTAATTATCAAATTTCATTTATTATAAATTTAAAAAATTGTAATATTAATTATTAGCTTATCATGGCTAAATTGTAATATTATTACTATTGAGAGTTTCATTAATCTATACTTTTTGAAATTTTATCAATAAGAAAAAAACACCCTTCGATATTAGAAACAATTTACAAGTCAAATTCAGAAAAATCCAATTTATTTTCTAGTATCCTTTTTTCCTAAAAAATATAAAAGGTTTATATTATATATAGTTAAATGCGATTCATACCTTATTAGAAATTCAATACTATCTTTTATATTTATATTTATATATCAGTTTTTCCAGATTATAAATTTAGTATTTCGAGAGAGAGAAAACATTTTCTTCTTAGTTAATTTATTTAAATTGATGAAATATTATTCCGATCAATTTTGTAAAATGTTATTTATATTATTTATTCTTGCCATTTAAAGTTTTTAAATAAAGATTTATAGAAATTTATTAAAACAAATATATAAACAAGAGTGGGGTTTTTTGATATCCAAGTAACATTTTAGTAAATCATTTTTAAAAGTGCATTTAGTAATTTATCAAAATTACCAATAAAATATGTGAAAACTATTAAATAGTGAAATGTTTAAGCTATAATTATTAACACAGAATAAAATATTAATAAATTAAATGGTACATAGAAATATTCTCCCTTTGGAATTTTCTGTTTTTTCAATAATTTTTCATTTTATCTTTTGATAAGGTTCACTCTTTTAATTTAATTGATTTGCCCTGGTATGATGAGCTTTTTTTGGATTGTTAATTTTCCAAAAAGGGTTTAATTTTCCAATTTTTCAAACAATATATTTAAAGAATTATATTGAAGTATATTTCATTTAAAGCGAAACTATGTTTTGGTTTGGTATGAAAATTTGTTTGTAAATCTTTGATAACTCAAGAAATTTGGTGTGAATAAAATTTTATTTGAAACTAGATTCTTTCGTTGTCGCAAATAGGCTTTAAAAATATATTTATAAAATAAAATCATTCTCAGAAATGATCTTCAGGACCCAATTTATTTTCCCAATATATACCATGTAAATCTCCGACGCATTTTACAATATTTTTCTTAATCTTAATATCTACAAATTTTCTTTAATCTCACTTACAGTATTATGCGATTATCTTTTACAATAAGAAATTCACAAAAATATTTCAGAAACAATAAAAATATAATAAATATATAAATAGATAGCAATAATATTTTTCTTACATACAAAAATATATATCCTTGTATTATACTTAATTTGTTTTCTATATTTTCTTCTCTCTTTCTATTATATAATTCTTTTATTCATTTTTATATATAGATAATTCCAAAATATCCTTCCATTAAAAGCCGTATAAAAAAATTGTTTATGCTTTCGTTATTTTAACGAAATAAAAAAAAAAAAAATATTATGTATAGAAAATCCTTTTTGATCTGTTACATAAAAATTCATTTTTGGAATCAGACATAAAACATTTTACTATAAAACAAAGTAAGTGTAATCTATATATATATACATAATATAACAATTACATGGAACAAGGATATCATTATCTTTCTATATAGTTTTAAGTATTTTTAGGCTTTAGGATAACAACATTCTATAAGACCTAGACAATATGGTTTAACGTTTTTTTTTATATTTATTTTACTATAATAGAATTTCCCGATGAAAATCTTCCATTTTCATTCTAAAAATCATCTTTTACGAAGTTAATTTAAATCTTGTAAATTGACCAAAGTTTTTAGAATACTAAAAAATTATGTTAAATTTACTTAATTTTAAAGAGGTAAATAATTTAATTTAGAAACTGATTTGTCTTTGAAAAAAATAATACATACGAGTTTAATTCAACTAGAAGATAAATTTAATTTGGAAATGCTTGCAAAATATAATAATAACCAGGAAAAATTTCCTTTAAATATATTTTTCTAGTATATTCTTAGTCAACTGCTCCTTTAGGATTTAATTGATGAACAAAACAACAGAACAGAAAAAAAAATTAACAAACTTCTTATCAAGATAATAACGTACATATATGTATGTATAAGAAGAAACCGAAAATAGAAAATGGCTAACTAAATCTGATAATACATATGTATATAAATACTGTGGTAAACTAACTAATAAAATTAATATTATTTATATCAATGTTAAAATATATAATTGTGTCTATAGATAAAATATATAACCATTATTTAAAAAAAAAGAAGGATATGTTTTAGTTCTGTAACTTTCAACTTTATTTCCATTTATTATAATGTTTTGCGAATATTTGTATTATATGTCTACTATGTCTACTATGAATTCAAATATGTTATATGGTTTGGAATGATTTTGTACATAAAATCTTAGATAACATTTAAGAAGTTGAATAATTTGTTTTATGTTTTACGGATATTTACGTAAATTATAGTTAATTTTGATAAAAATTCGGAATGAAAATGTTTTTCGGAAAAATACGATTTTTTTTTTAATAATTTTAATTTATATACATAGTTACTTTACTTAAAATATTGAAATTCGATTCTTTTCCAATTCGAAACACTTTTATTTTGTAGCCATTTTTTGTATCTTATTTTGATTTCACAGCCCGGTAAGAGGCTCATAGAGGTTTCCATGAGATTCTCTTCTAATTACGAACCTACGAATATACTAATTTTATTTGAAATTTGAATAAATTTATCTGGAGCTGAGAAACTATAAAACTCTTATTTTGTATAATTAGTTATGTATATAGAAAATAGGTAATTAATTTATGTACATTATATTTTAATTAAATTTTGTGTGTGATTTACATTAAATTAAAAAAAAACGAAACTCCATTTAATATTTTATGCACCTATAAAACCGAAATTTAAACATAATTTTATAAACAAAATAATATAATATGTAATAATAATAAACCAAAAAAGGAAATGTTTTTTTTTTTTTACATAAAATGTAAAAATGTCGTAAATTAAATTTTTGTGCTTCTTCGTTATCACAAGAACAAAAATTATTATATATTTTTTTTATATAAATCCCAATTTGAAAATTATTTATAAATATTTGAGAAAGTAAAATTTTGTTGTTAGAAATTTTTATATATTATATACACATACATTATTACATAAAATATTATGTCCCATTTCAATTTGTATGCAAATTATTCACATAATTTCTTTGTTTATTTGTGGTTTTTTACAAACACACACGAATAATAATTTTATACAAACACACTTTTATATTATACATATATGTAAATATATTTATGTATATAAGAAAAAGTTTTCCATAAAGGATGATTATATATTTACAAACGCACATTTACACCCTTTTTGTACAAAAAAAAAGTAGTGATAAAAATTCATAAATTATAAACACCATTTATATATTTTACCCTAAACATCAAACTACTAAGCAAAAGGATATCTATTCCGAAATTGTTTCACCTCCTACCACCCCCATATACAATATTCATTAAAAATGGAAAAGAGAAGAAAAGGAAAATTTTCGGTAACAGAAGTTAAAAAAAACAAAAAAAGGGTTAACACGTTAAATGATTGTGTACACAAACAAAATATATTTCCAGGATATCACCGGCATTATTTTTTTTTGTTTTTTTTAGAAAATTTAAAATGAAAATTAAAAATGGAGACGAAAATGAAAAAAGAAAAATTATTAAAATGAATGAAAAAAAAAATCCCTAATCAAATTTTCCGGCACACAAAGATAATTTTTATGTTTGTTTCTTTTTATATTTTATCACGTAATGAAGTCACTTGTTTTTTGTTTTTGAAAAAAAAAAATTTTGGTTCATTTTGTTTTGCCAACAAAATGGGGAAAAAAATTTCACTGTCATTTGTACATAAATAATAAATTTTTATGCAAAAATTTATAATGAGAGTAGATGGCAATTTAAAGGGTTTGCAAAAATATTTATGGTGATATTTACACTTATTCCGTGAAAATGATAAGAAATGCATTACTAAAGTAAAACCGATTTATTAATACTTTTAGTTAAATTTTTTCGATAGTATTTACAAAATTTGTCCCAAGATTTTGGCCTATCATAAAAATTAAATGTGATATAATAAAAAATAGTGAAAATTTACAAAAAATTTAGATTGATTTAGTTAACAGAAAAACTCCTGTCGCAAATAGGAATATGTACATCAGGTAATTCACCAATAATTTTTAATAAAAAAATTCATTATCAAGTTTTAAAGTAAGACACAACCCATAAAATTTATAAGACTATTTTAAGATCCAAAAATTAATTTTCATTTTTCTCAAAACAAAAAAAAATACTTGTGGTCTTTTTTCCCTTAGTTATCCACAACTTAGGGACATAATAATAATAATAATAATCGCATAATTTTTTCGTAATTTTTTTTTGTTGTTGTTTCGCTATCTCTGTTTATTACGGAGGAGGAAATGCCAGGAAAATTTTTGGGTTTTGGTATAAAAAAAAAAAAAAGTTTTACATTAAAATATGTCCTACAGAGCATCCACACAAAAAAAAGGAACAAGAGAATTTGTAAACATGCTGGAAAATATATAAAATTCGTATTTGTGTATTTTTAATGAAAAATTTAATTATAATTTTTTTTTTCCAAAAAAAAAATGAACAAAATAATTATACGTATATATTTCATTGTAAATAAAATATGTAAAAGGTCCTCGTAATAAACTTTCTCATTTATTTGTGAACAGGAAAAAAAATTTATGAAGAAAACCAACCCGATTATATTTTTCTTTCTTTAATAATTTGAGAATTTTCTGGGATTACTTCAAAGGAAAATTTATATGATTTTCTCTTTGGGATGTACTCCAAAACAATAAAGTCTCCTTCCTTTAAATTTTCATCATATTTTAAAGTAAATCGTATAATTTTTAAAATATTTTTTGAAAAATATTGTCAATTATAATTATGCTTAGTTATCGTGACGAAATAATAAAAGCAAATTGTTATACGAAAAAAAAACCGAATGTAAAATTTAAGGGTTATAACATATAAGGATATCCGAAGGATAGTATATTTTAAAATATTTTACTAAGCACTTTGTTAATTTTTGTGTTTGAATAGATTTTTATATTCAAATTTATGATGATTAATCATTTCAGTTTCTATTGAAAATGAAAATATTGTTTAACTATGACAATTTCCGTTTTACTTAGGAGTTTTTTTTTTGTATATAATTAAATTATATTTTAAGGTTATAATTTTCGATATAGAAAAGGTGTTTAAATTTTCTTTGTTTATGTTGAAATAGAAACGATTTCTTAATTTAGTTTATTAGTCCTTTTTTTGAGAAAACATCTACACAAATTTATATGTACGTGTACAAAAATATCTGTTAAAGTATAATTATAATTTCATGTTAGACAAAGTTTGTATTTAATAAAATTAAGATTTATATACGGGTATTTAAATTTACTACACGTATAGAAGATATTGCTTACAAATTTAATTAAATAATTTAATAATGAATGGAATATCTATTTATATTATATTTTAATATTCAATTTTCTATTAATTATGCTTATTATTTACTGATCATATTTCAATTGTTATTTAAATAATTGATTAATATTTGATTGTGTTCGATTTAATTTATTAAATTTGCGTTTAAAATTTCGTATTAATTTTTTGAATCTAATTACATACTTTGAAGTATAATAAAATATTGGACTAAAAATTAAAGCTTTTAGAAAGGACAGCTACGAAAAAGATTATATTTACCAAAGAGTTAATTAATTAATGCCAATATTGCATTATTAAGTAACGCATAACATTTGTAATTTATTATAATATAAATACTTAGTTGGCATAGTTGTAATATACAAAACTATAGCCATAAATGGAATATCCTTGATCCTAAAACCATATAGAAAAATTGAAAGTTTACAATAAATTTATTAAAAAGTAAGTAATTTACCTTGTTTTATATATTAAAAAAAACTTTTAAGAATTATTATTATTTTATGTTTGAACCCTAAATAATATCCTTTATTCATTAATTTTTATTATATTTTAAAATCAAATTTCTATAAAAATGAAAAATATAATCAAGGGAATTTCATGAATTTTTTTCTTATATAT
This sequence comes from Empis stercorea, assembly GCA_949752835.1. Classification (NCBI taxonomy): domain Eukaryota; kingdom Metazoa; phylum Arthropoda; class Insecta; order Diptera; family Empididae; genus Empis; species Empis stercorea. The sequence goes on from OX457086.1 coordinate 3,357,117, forward strand.
AATTATATATTATTTGATTAAGTAAACTTTTAATTATTTAGTAATTTACTTTTTTTGGTATAATAAAATCTCGTGTAAAAAATTATATTACATTATTTCATTTAAATAATTACTTTTTATACAGAAAAAAAATGTCCTTTTATGTAAATATGTTAATCTTTTTTTCCTTTTTGTCACAATTTTGGGAATACTAAATATTTACATAATTTTATATAGTATTTTTTTTTTGTTATAGTTCACATATTAACTATTTAAATCCTAAAATTTATTTTTTTTTTTATAAAAAACCAGCAACAATATTAAAATTAAAACTTTACGGATATAAAAAAATTAAAAAACCCTTAAATAAAATGACAAAGTTTTACATTTAACAAAAAAAGAGAAGAAGAAAATTATAATACTGAATTTTAATTACTATTTTTAGTTATACTAATTTGAAAATTAACAATTTTATTACATTAGTTCTTTTTTTATATATAAATTAATTTAAATATAAATATATGTAAAAAAATATAAATATGGTAATTTTGGTTGACCTTTGGTTCTTTCTAATAAAATTTTATATTTAATTTTCATTTAAAAAAAAAAAAAATCCATAGAGAATTTTGTAATGTTTTTGTAAAAAAATATTTTTTGATGGATTTGTTAAATTAATTAAAATATTACATATATGTATGTAGATTTGTTAAAATATTTAATTTTTGAAGAATAATAATGACACAAAAATATGTAAATGTAAATAGTAAAAAAGAAAATTTTTATTTATGATAAAAGTTTAGTTAAATATTTTTATTAAATTTTTTGAGAATGTGATAATAAAACTAGAATCTATTTATAAATTTCATTTATTTCGAATTCACATATAAAATAATAATTGATTTTAATTGAAAACTGGGCTCGGATTCTCTGAGTCGATATCGCGTAGAACTAAATCGAGTAAAAATTTGGATAACGATTCTCGAAATAAAAAATTGGAATCACGATAATCGATTGATATCGTATCGAAATTATTTATAAAATGTACTAGATTTTACTTCAATAATAATGTCAAATTATATATTACAAATATAATTTCAAATTATATAGCTAAGCCTAGTACACTGCTTTTGCTAAACCAAATTTTCGATATAAAATTTAACTTCAATTATTAAATATTAATAATTAATTAATTATTAATAATATTTAATTACTAATTATTAAAACTTCATTATTTATCTCTACTATTAAAATTAAGTTTATAAAGAGCAGCGTACTAGGCTTTATATAAAAAATTATTGTTTTTTTTTTATTTTGATTTAATTATTTTTGATAAATAATTTCATTCGATGATAAAATAGCTATCGAATGAAATTTATCGTTTTATACTCGATCATCGTATGATAGAATTCAAATAGGAAGTTTATCGTTAGATTTCGATATCGTGTACTCGATATCGACTCAGAGAATCCGAGCCCTCGGCTTGTTTTGTGTCATAAAACTCGACAAGTGTGATTTTTTTGATAGTCAAAAACTTAATCTTAATATCCTTTTTTTGTGCTAAAGTATAGTATATACATTTACACGAATGACGTTCAACTTAAATCTAATTCGCAAGCAAGACAAAGTAGGTAGCTATTTCTATTTTCATATTTACCAAGTTTTTTCACAGCTACCCATTACCTTCGGGATACTACGTATACATTGTACGATACTTAATGTCGTTCATAAAACATTCTATATACATATATTATGTACATACAGTACAGATATTAAATTTTTTTAAATAAAAAAAAAAGTATTAATTCATATTTATGCTTTTCCCCAATTTTATCTTAATATCCTTTTTTTTCTGTGGTAAATATATAAACGATGCTCCAAAATGTCACTTGCATTAATTTTTTACACCATTTAAAAATTCAGTTTTATTTTTTTCTTGCCGTTTGAATAATTATTATACTTTTTTTTTCGTATACAATTACCATATATATCCTTAATGACTTGTTATTTAGTCCTTTACAACAATTTTATTTTTAATCTATGTCATCGGAAACGGATCAATGAGTCCTTTATAAAAACCAATGGGTTTTAAAATTTTCTGTTTATCCTTAATAACTATATACTACTACACTATGTGGTTAAATAACCACGACGACCAACAAACATTAACACAAAAAAAAAACAAATTCGTTCCATTTACCTGCAAGGTAAACGACCTTTTTTTTCATGACCATTTTGAAGGGTTTTCAGGATAAGGATAAGAGAGCCTTTTGCACACAAAAAAAAAAAAGAAATAAACTTAAAGTTTAATATTATACGAATGGTTTTTTTGTTGTTGTTGCTGTGTATTAGTTGTTTACGGCTAACAAAAACCACTCATGCAAGAGTGTTGCTTAATGGGATCTGAAATTGGTACACGTTTTAGGTGAGCTATAACATCTCATAAAAAAAAAGAACAAAGTGGACGACGATATTCAACTAAAAATAATATTAAATATATTTTTTCTTGTTAATTTTTTTGTTTTTTGTTTTAATGTTTTGTGTGTGTGTTTGTTCATCATCATCACTTTAATAGTATATAGTAACTATATATAGAAAAAACCTTAAATATGGTGAACGACACCAGCGGTAAAAGTAAAAGAAAAATAAGACCATAGATACGGATAGAACATTCACACAAAGTAAGTAAATGGATAAAAGAAGAAGAAGTAGAGAGGAGGACGTCGATTATTTTTTAGGTTGGTGGGTGTGGAAAGATATTCCAGGAAAAAAAATTGTGGCTGATGAATAATGGAAAAGTAGAAGGATATTTTCTTTGCCCTTATAAAACCAAAAAAAGGACAACTATAGAAAAGAAAAAAACTAAAATTTTGCCAAATTTGCTCTTTTGTTATGTTTCTACATAAATTATTTTTACACACAAAAAAACATGATAAAGAATTGCTTATTTGTGTGTATTACCTTTTATGATCACGTAGAAGTGTTATGTGTTTATTTGGAGAAATAAGAATGAAAAATCTATATATAAAACCGAAAGATGTGTAGGTTTTTTTAGTGTTCATTGGGGAGCTACTAAGGGTTTTTGTTGTTTTGTTATTCTTGAGGTTTGATCCTTAGTTTTTTTTTTTTTTTGTATATACGCAGACATCAATGTTAATCATGAAATTATTTAAAGATTCCTTATTTTTACTTATTGAGGATGTTTAATAATGTATATTTCAAATTTATGACAAGGTAGGACGGTTCTTAAAATAGTACGAATATATTATAGTTTTAATTCAAAACATTTAATGTTAAATAATTTTCGTTAACAAATCGAATAGAATGTCGGTACAGGATGTCGTAGTAGATTGTCCATCATGCTCATTACGGCAAGACTATCCTTGACGTCATTTAATGATATGATATAGTAAATAATTTTAATTATATACTTTTCTAATTTATATGATAATTTTTTGTGTACCATATTTAAAATTAATAATAATATTTTTATTTAAATAATCACTTAAAAATTATACTTTAATAAGTGATAAATTATTAATATTTATTTATATATTAAATTTTATTTTGACCGCATCACAAAAAAGTGACTAACCAACATATGTTCAGTATTATAATAGACTCTTTTTTTTTGTTGCCGTAAAAGGTTCTCTTGAGATCATTTTTCTTCTTTTTTTTGTTGGACTTCTATAGACAATATTTGCCAAAACATTATTCATGAGTTCAAAAAGGATCAATCCGTTTACAAAAAAAAAAAATGAAAAGGTCAAAACTACTATAAAAAAAATATAATGTTAAGATTTAAGGGCGAAATATTGTTGAATTTAAAGAAATTAAAGGCGAAATAGTGTTGAATTTATATTAGTTAATATGAAGTAGAACATGTGTAATTTATTTTGCTATGCTTTTCATAAGCTTAAATTTACCATATTCACAGAATGCCGCAACATTCAGAGAAATTTAGTATTTTTCTGTTAATGATAAAAGTAAGTATGAGTTACAGTTGAGTATGGCAATACTCATTACCATCTATACGTATACTATATCACAATGTAGGTATCTTAATTACCTTTAATTCAAGACAGTATATGTGGGCTATGCGACATATATAATAAATAATACGGTAAATTTAAGCTTATTATCTAGTTTTTTTTTTAAATGATTTTCTTATTTTATATTTCTATATAGTAAAAGTATATTTTTTGGAAATATTATATTCATGAAAAGTAAAATTAAACTACTTACTACTATCAAAGTTACTAAACTACTATAATTATTCAACAATTAATATCATTGCTACAGTGATGATTCCTTTTCAAAAATATATATTGAATAATTCTATAAATTACAAAGGCAGACAAAAACCATTTTTTTTTATATTGAATGATTTTTGGTATTTGTGGTCTTTGTCTATATAAAATTTTGTATTTACAAATTTTGTTTATTTACATTTTATGTCCTACAGAATCTAACTATGAATAACAACTCCGCATATCGAATTTTACATTGTGTAAGTTCGTCACATTAAATTAAAATTTACAAAGTGTGTAAATAAAACGAATTAGGAGAGAAATAATAATTTGATATTGATGATAGAATTTCAAATTATATTAAATGTTTTTTTTTTTGAAGTATAAAGTGGCTAACTTTTTGTATTGTGAAACAGCAGGACATTTTATAGGAATTTTGAATAAAGGTATAACATAAAGCATATATAAAACATATTAAATAGTTGAATAAACGTGTGGTCATCGCTTGATGATTTGTTAATGAAATTTTCGTTTCCTCTGTCAATTTCGCTTATAGCTAATTTAAATTTAAATGCGGGTATTAAAATTTAATTACATATATGAAGTCTGTAATATGTGCAATAAAAATGGAATTTTTAAATGAATTATATTCAATTTTTTATTCTATATAATAAACATAAAATAATCCATTGAAAAATATTAAATCTTATTCTATATTTTTTTTAGTAAATTAATAAAATTTGGAAAGTTTTTCAACATTTTGAAGATGTTGTAAAAGGTATTATATAGCTATATGTTTTTCTTATCAAAGTATTTGATTTTGCTGTCAAGACTTTTAACATTTTCCATAATTATAATTAAAACAAAAAAAAAAATATTTTCTAAACTATAATTTTTGTTTAAATTTAATTTCTTAGATTATTCAACCCTAAATACTAGTCATTTTCAGATTTTGTATATTATATAATACTATATAAGAATATGTCATTTACAGATCTTAAAATTTACTTAAATTATAGAATACTTGAAATATCTTGAAACAAATTCATCATACAACAACATAATAATATTATAATTATTGTGTTAGAGCTCTCCCTAATAGCCGACGTACGGCGTTCGGCGTTTGTCAAAGTAGTTTTATTTTGCTGATAACTCCCGAAATAAAACATCAAAACTGTTTGTAGTACTTAATACGCCCGTAAAAATTGGATTTTCCAATATTTACGGGCGTATTAAATACTATTTCGGGAGTTATCAGCGAAATAAAACCACTTTGACAGACGCCGTACGCCGTACGTCCTCTATTAGGGAGAGCTCTTAGAGTTTTTAGATATTTTAAAATAAATATAAAATTAAAGTAGCGGCACAAAGTTATAGTGGGTTTTAGGTTTTGGCCCTGGCGTACATTTTCTGCCGCTTTAATCATTATCGGTTTAATATAATTTTCAAAGTTTTTGTTGGAAAAATATTAATTATTGAAAATATACCTAACTAATACTCAGAATATACAAAATTTAATATTAAAATGATTTTATCAATACAAAAACTTAGATAAATGGCTCACAAACTTAATCTGTCGCGCTACTGATTTGAATTTAAATCCTATAATAAAATTTCATTATTCATTAATATAAATTTTATAATATTCACTCATCATTGCCTAATTAATTATTATAGTTAAATCCTTTATTATTTTCTTTTGAACATATCAGAATATAATTTTTTTATAACATTTTAATTATTTTCATTACCATAATTTCCTATATCTACGAAAACAAACAATAATTTTGATCCAAATTTTCTGTTATATATGTAATAGTTTTTATTTTGCACAAAATTAGTTCCAATTAAATATTATAAAATTTTCCATATTTGAAGATTGATTTTCATATATTTTTTTTTCATTGTAAAATTAATTTTCCGTAATTAATTAAAATGATAATGATTATCAGTAACAGAAGTGTTTTTCCTTTTTATCTTATATATTTATGCTCTTGAAAACAGACACTCGCGGTAATAATAATAATTTTCTTTTTCCTTGTTTTTTAATAACATTAATGAAATTTCCATCTTAATATAATTTCTGTATATTCATGGAACGGTGTAAAAAAAAGGATGATGTAATTATATGAAATTTTATACTGATTATTATCAAAACCAGAAAAAGTAAAAGAACACTGTAAAATGTTCACTTATAAGTAAATGCTTCGCATGAGAAAATATTCACTATACCATTATCTACCATAGATATAAAATAAGGATATAAGAAACAAACAAAAAAAAAACGAAAAGGATATTAAGTCAATTTTATGGGTATCACCCTTTTCTATCGGGACTCTTGTTAGTTAATAAATTGCACAGCACAAGGAAAAAGTCAGAAAAAAAAACATATACTATGGAAATTTCAAATAAGGTAAAATGGTGTTAATAGGGGTTGGAACCACACGCGACTATTCTGTCTATGATACCAGCATGAGAACATATTTTTTTGAAATTTAATTTTTTTTCCTTGTCGTATAGTAAAAGGTCCTTAAATTATCTTTTGTACTATTAACAGATTTAAGGATGTTTAGGTAGATTAATACTGTAGTGTATATTATATTTAGTAAAATTTAGTTTCAAATTACTCGTCGTGATAAATTTAATTTATATCATTATAATTCGTTTATAAAATTCAGTTTAAAGGTGAGTTTTCGCATCAAGATTATTCGTATTACATATTAAAGCCAGTTGAAAAACGTGATTATTTAATTGAAATTTCATTATCAATGATAGTAAATTTTAATATAAATGTAATTTTAAGTCATATTAATTTAATTTCACGAAATTTTATATAATTTTAAATTAAATTTATTTAAAATGAAAAAAATGTTCGACAAATTTATTCGATTAACTTTTAAAATTACATATATTTAATTCTTGTTCCAAATTTCCACCACGAATGGATAATATTTCCGAAAAATATATATACTTAAGATTTAGAAATTAATTTTACTTATTATTTACCTGTAAATCGTGTACAGGGACCCCTTATTAATTCATCTTATATAACATATATATACAAACAAAATTTTGGTTACAAAATGAACAAATTAAGGATATTAAAGTATCAATAAAAAGAATATACCTAAAATACCTATATATATATATGATAAAGGATCAATTTTTTAACAAAATAGTCAACCTGTAGATAGTTTTATTGTATAGCTTACCGAGGACTATAATATTTACATTATTGTAATCCAGTAAGGATTTTTTTAACATTATTTCAGTATATTAACTGGTTTGTAGTTAGATAATAATAACAATTCAATATATTAAAGGTATATACATATAAATAAATTATTATTAAATATATGACAAAAGGATATTATAATTTGATTATGTAGATTAAATTGACATAAATTGAGAAAGTTTATTATTATCAAAACATGTACACTATTTATTCGAATTGAATTTTACTTAATAAGATATTGGATTTAATAATCTTTAATAATTCACACAAAATATATAGATATTAAATTTAATTATTCTGTATGATTTTTAAAAAATTGAGTAAATTAAATCATATTATTTTATTTTTTTGGCAAAAGCCTTTTAAATCTTATAGATTTTAGGATGTTCAGAATTGAAATGAAATGACAATCAATTGGTTTTATTCTATAATTAAACAATTTAATTTAACAAAATTATAATTGTGTAAAAATAATTAATTAAATTTAATCTTATATTTGTAAAATATCAATTATTTACTAAAAATTTAATCACATTTGTTTTCTACATTATGTATATTATATTTAATTTTATCAGAAACCAAAATTAATGTATTTTCATTAAGTTTCAATAAAAAAATATTATTATGTTGTCCCAGATTATTGAAATATACATATTTAAATTTGGTATTAATAAAAGTCGATAATTATACACCAAAATTGCTGTTTGCTGGATATAAATTAACCCCAAAGGATGGATTTAATTAGATGTAACAAAATTTACCCAAAAATATTTAAATACTTAATACAATTTAATGATTATTGTTTAATTTAATAAATATTTAAATACTTAATACAATTTAGTGATTAATTTTATTTGTAATTTTTATTCGTGACAAATTTATGTAGCAAAAACTCAAAATATTCAATAAATAATTTTTAAAAATATATTAGTAATATCGAATATTTAGATATTTACAATATTATTAAGTTAATTAATTTATTAATTAAATAATTATTAATATTATTAATATAGAATAAATTGTCCAACATAAATTTAAACTATCAATAACAAAAAAAATTTTAAATTTCATTATCCATTTTGAATTTGTCATATAACTTTCAATTAAGAAACTTCTATAAATAAAATGATGAAACTTGAAAAACGAAAAGAATCTATATTTGAACTTTTAAATAAATATATAAAATGTACATAATTTTATTATTAATTTTACAGAGACATATTTTTTTTTTTGTTATATTTTTAAGAGCCTGGAGCTTCAAATTTTCTCTCTAATTAGAATTTATTAGATTTGTGTATATATAACAAATATAAAATTAGACTTTTAGTATTTCCCAGATTTTTATACATTATTTATTTCATCTTTTCTTATTATCACAATCAAAAGCAAAAATTATTAATTTTTTTTTTATTTATAAAAAAACATCAGAAAGTTAAATATTTGAATATAAAATTAAATACAACATTTTTTTTTTTTTTTGTAAACTTCTTTTAATTTAAAATTAAATTTCATATTCCCAAAAAAAAATAGATAAAAAAACGAAAGATAAAAATACTTTTCTATAGAAAATTATCAATAATATTAAAATCTTCATATTATCCTTAAAAAAATTTCACCAAAAAAAAAAGACGTTTCTTAAATATTTTATATAGCTATGTATAGGAAAAGTTATTCATTGGCGGTACGCTCAATTAAACATAAACCACCCTAAAGCACTTTGTATTAATTTATTAGAAATTTTTCATCATTTTTTTTTTTTGGTAATCTAATAACGAAAAAAGTTCTTTCTTTTTTGTGTGGTATATTATACTTATATTTTTCTGAGCTTGTTATAAAGTGATTAAAATAAGATTTAAAGATATTTTTGAAAATAATTTTCTTGAATTTCAATTCATGTTTTTATACCCCCATTATAGTCGTCTTCAAAATTTCCCACCAAAAATGTAAAGGAAAATTAATAATATTCAATTTCATATCAAAAGGTTTTTCACAATTTTCTTTTTTTTGCTTACTTTAGTAAGACTATAAATTTTGAATGGAAACAAAAAAGTTATAACAAAATTATCAAAATAATAATAATAATAAATCCGTTTTTTTTTTCTGTTAACGTAGAGGGTGGTAAATAAAGTGGGTATTTTGAATATTGAAAAATATATAATTGATATGTAAACAAATGAAATTACTTAAAAATCTTTAAAAAATTTTTGTATTTGAAATTTAAATAATTAGACTTTATTAGCACAATATTTTATTTAATACTCGTAAGATTTTAATATTTTTGATATTAAATAATTTAAGTCCTTTGCTAAACTTTAATAAATTTAAGTAATTGAAATAAATTTTGTGTAAAGAATCGAAAATTCATAATTGAAAGATTATCCGGAAAATTTAGATCGTAGTAACGAAATTTGACAGTAACAATTCATTATGAATCAGAAAACTTTAAGAAATATAATTAAACCCCCAAAATTGCTAATTAATATTTTTATTTTTTTGAAATAAATTGAAATTTTACCACAATATTCAAGATAGTGTCTAAACATATTTTTTTTTATGAATATTATTACATGAAATATTTAAGGATATTACAAGTAAACACAAAAAAGTTGAAAGGCGATAGAATAAATTTAACAAAAAAATGGAAAAAGAAAAAGTTTAAGTTTTTAAGTAAGAAAAGCTATTTATAAATAAAAAAATAAGAGATTTTAGACTTTAAGCTGTGAAAATTAACTGCAACAACAAAAAAGTTTTTAGATATTTTGAATATTATTTATTATGGTAACGAACATAAGGCATAACAAGTGTCACACCATTTTTTTTTCAATTTAGTATTCAAATTAGCCTTGAGTAAAATTTTGAAATTTAAAGATACCAAGAAATGATTTAATTGTTTTTATAAACCTATTAATTAAAAAAATTTGTGTCTAGACAATGAAATTGGAAATATAATTATAGAAATTATAAGGTAAATTGATTAAAATGGGTAAATTCGTTTATCTTTTTTTCTGTAAATACAAAATTTAATTTTGAATTGCAATTAAAATAAATTAAAATTAATTTAACAGAAGAAAAATGCTTTAATTTTGAAGGTATAATTTGTTAAAATTGTAAGTACAATTGACTAAGTACTTAGCAAGTATTTAGTTTCTTAGTTACAAAATATTAATTTCTTAAAATAATTAATTAATACAAAATAAATTTATCTGTGAATTTTCCCGAAAAATTATAATTTTCGTCTAATAACTTGAAAAAATTCTGATTACTTTTTGCACAATTAAAATTCACATTGCAGATCCTTAAAGAATTTATAGAAATATAAGATTACGTAACCATAAAATGTTCGAATAAAAGTCATACAAGAATCGTAAATGCTTTTACTTGAAAGTTCTATAAGAATCCTTAAAAATATATCAAATATAAATAATTTTATATCAACGTTTTTTTATTAAAATGTGAACAAGAATTCATTTGATATTTTTGAATTATACATTTTTTTTTTTTTGCTTATCAATTTTGCTGAAAATTACGAATTCGATTTCATTTTTCTTTCTTGTGTAATCCGGAATTGTCTTTTCTATCAGTTCATTGATACGTAATTTTATCATCATCATCAAATGAATGTTCCTTTTCATTGTGAGCAATATATTTTCTATTTTTTTTTTCAAATTTACAATTTAAGTATAATAGAATTGTCTTTTGTAATGTAAATTAGAAATCGTTTTTTTTTTTGTGCTATCTCTAAACCCAGAGATGAGTTAGGTTATAAATGATTGCACATTTGATTATGTATAGCTTGTTACGTTATTGTTTGTGTGATATATAGTGAAAATATATATTAAGTTTATTATTTTATAGTTCACATATGTTTAACATGATGTCATACAGAGAAAAAATATAAAAGAAAAACTAAATAATTTTCCTTATGGCTTTTTTCAAATAAATTGAAAATAGAAAATTCATTAAATGAACATATGATATATTTAGAAAAGGAATTATGTAGTTTATAATATAATAACAGATAACATAGTAACACAAAATGATAGAAAATTTAGTACATGAAATTTTCATTTGTTATTATAGTTAACAAATTTATTATTAAAGACCGAGAGTTAGTCAAACATAAATATAAGGATATAGATACTATAGTTAGTCATAAAAAATTTAAAATAAAAGATATAATGATATTGATTGAAAATATTGAATACGAAAAAGGAATATGATATTTTTAGATTAAATTGAATTTAAGAGAATTTTTTTGTAAAGAAATTGAAATGAAATTGATTTTACTATTATAAGAAAATAGTTTAAATTATTATTGATATATATAACTATCATATGTATAATATTGTAGTGTTAGAGTAGTTTGTTCGTTTGTTATTATTTTAATAAAGATAATAAATTACTATTGTGAAACTTATTAAACGACGATTTACTAAACTTAATTAAATTTAATAATGCTGCCTCGAGTGAACCAGCCACCGCACCTTTTAGTATTTTAGAATCGACTGATTTATATCTATCGTCCCACCACCACGGTGACTGGCTACTCTCTCCCTTTTGAGAGGGCAGATCTATTACCTTTTAACTGTTTAGCAGCTGAGAAAAAGGACAATTTTGATTCTCGTACAATGTCACTTAACAAACTTTACATAATTTGTTATAGTATAGAATATAATTCACAAATTATATTTAATAATTTCAATTTTAGTGAATTTGTTAATTTCAAAATATTGTTAGAGACCGTTTAAAGATCAGAACATAATGATGAGCTATCGGTCGTCGTCATTCGTCGAAGAGAATCATAAATCGTTTTTTCGTCATTTACCAAAATTTTAGGGTAAAATTTTTCACAATAATTAGTTTAAATTAAATATCTAATAACTAAAGAGAAAATAATAAATCGAAATGACAAGGATTTGTGACTTCCTTGTAATCTTGAAAATTAAATTGAGATATACTTATGATATTTTACAGTGAGAGATTACAGCGCCAATTGTACGAATTTTGTTCGTCTCAAACATTTGTTTGTTAATTAAAATTAAATTTCAAAATTAAATAACATTAAATGTGAATAAATACTTCTACTAATATTTTAAATAACATTTTCTTTAAAATGTTTATATTATATAACACATTTTTGAATCAGTATTCTATATAATAATTAAATAATATTTATAATGTCTTCTCTTATCTACATATTTATTTATGAATATTTAATATTGTACACTAAATATTTATTAAATTTTATCTTATATATGCACATATATTTACTTCATAAATTATTTATGATTTTAATTGTCCCAAAGTGACAAAACATATAACATTAAATTCTATAATAAATAATAAAATATAACATCAAATGGTATTGATTAACTTAATTATTTATGATAACAATTTCATATTTTCTAAATATCATTTTAATAGAATTCTATTTTTAGAATTATAGTCCATTTTTTATTTTGGAATATATAAAAATAATTATAAGACCTACAGATATGAAAATAAATATTGATTAGAAAATAAATGGTATTTTTGCTCTTATACTCGTAGTTATAAATAAATTTTAATATTTATTCAAATCAAATATAGATTTATGATAATATTTTGATAGCAATCAATTTAAAAACTACTAACAAATAAATTTTGGTATACAAGCTCAAAATAAAGTTAAAATGAAAGCTCTTATCTTAAAATGTTGACTATCTGATCTTAATGAAGAAACAATATAAAAAGAAATTTTATGAATTTATAAAATATTTTATATTGCATAGTTATTTTTGATTAAGTATTTAGGTTTTTTGTTTGGAAATTTATTGAATTTAATATTAACAAAGATTATTATTCATAAAACACGAAATATTGAATTGATTTGACCTAAAATTTATATAAAATATTATAAATTCTTAAATTACTTTCACATTTTCAGATTATACAAACCTTTCTCATAGCATATAATTAAGAATCTAAATAAAATACACGAAAAATTATAAACACTTTATTTATTTATGTACAAAAAATAATAATACTAAAAATATTTCAACAATAATTTTTATATTAAATCCAAGTATTTGATTATTCCGTTTTTTGTCTTGTAATACTTGATAATATTTGTGACATAAATTTCTTAATACCTAATTGATCTCTTCGACTAAATTCCATAATTAATTCACTTAATTGTTGTTTCATATCATCTGTTATACCAGCTGTTATACGATCACGAAATAAATTTGTTATTGGTGTTAATATAATACCACTTAATTCTTGTACAATTCGATTATGATTTAATTGAACAATTATATTTCTGCAAAAAAAAAAAAATGAAATGAAATAAAATTACACTCATTACTAAAAATGTTATTGATTAATGTAATTAAATTTAAATTATATATTATTTTTCAAATATGTATTTTAATTTGAATTTATATTTAAATAAGTTTCTATTACTTAGTTTTAAAGAATGTAAATAATTCAAAAAGTTCTTGATTTTATCACAAAAGATTACATAGAACTATTATATGAAAAGAATATTTACATTATCTTCATTAAAATCTAAAATTTTCGTTTAATATTATGAAAACTTAATGTTCCACAAATTAAAACATTTGCCTATCATATATATAATTGTAACTTATAGAATGTATTTCGTCTCTGAAGCATCAAATAAGTGTGAATTCAATTATTATATCAAATGAGAAATGACTTTCAAAGCATTGATGTAATTTTCATTTTTAATGATTATCTGTATATAGTTTTGAATGAATATTATAATGAGTAGAGAGTATGTGGTAAAATATAATGAAAGATAGTATTTAAATGATTATTTTTATGATGAAATTTAAAGAATTGTAATAAATATTTTAATTTAAAAAAATTTTTTCTTAAATTTATATAATTTACCCAAATTTAACAATTTGAAAATCATTTAATTGTATTATTGGATCACGAATATCAATTGAAAAATCACCAGCTATTAAAAGATCTTCTAATGTACCAACCACTGTACCAGTTGCAGGTAGACCCATTACTTTAACCAAGAAATCATAATCAAACTGAAATAGAGTAATTTTAATATTTATTATATATATGTATTTAAATTTTAATTAAATATTTCAAATTAAATTTAAACTACAAATTTCTAATACAAATATTAACTATAATTTTTAAACTAAATATTTCTTTAAATTAAATTATTCCTATCAAGTATTTTCTTTTAAATTCATTTTTCTTTTGCAGTTAAAATCTAATTTCAATTTAACTAATCTAATTTTATATATACTCGTATTTACTCAAAGTTTCAAATCAAACCACTATTATAATTGTAATAGACAAACCGATTATACGATTCTATATGTCTAATATATACTTTCATTCATTTGAATCAATATCTAATTAATTCGTATAAGGAAAAGTAATAATCCTTTTGGCAATTTTCAAACAAAAATATTTTATTTTATATTTGTACATATATCCTTTTTTATTTTAACAAAAACAAAAGGATCACGTTCAATGGAGAATTTTTTCTTTTCTCTATAATTGTATTAAGATCTTTTAATGAAGCAAAATGCATTTATCAGAATTTTATGGTTGTGCAGGATATATAAATGGATTAAAAGAAATATATATATATATATATTTTTTCTAAATTGGTTAGTTAGAGGTTTTACAAAGAATTTATATATTTCTGTATTGAGAAGAAAAGGATAAATATAACCTCTAGGATGAGATTTCTATTGCAAGAATAAAGATATAGAAATTAATAAAATTTTATATAACCATTTGATGGTGTTTGATAATGCAAAAGATATATATGTATATGGTATACCAACATTTGTGTATTTTTTGTTGGATACGTGACTATTACACTGTAAAGAAAATATTTCGTTTTACACGTTAAATTACACAATTAAATTATTCGTTAAAGTGAAAAGTTTTTAAAAAACAAATAAAGTTCCACTTCTAATGTTGATGACTATAAAAACTATCTACAAATGTTTTTGTTCTCTGTTTCAAATTGTGCAGAGAAGATTTTTTAAACCTCTGACATACTAATTTAATTTTTTCTTTCCCTTTTTTTTAACTTTGAATATACTTAAATTTTATATTAATTTCAAAGTATAGTCTTACATGTATATAGTAAAAGTAAAAACCATTCAATCATGGCTAACCAAAAGGATAAACAATTTTTGTTTTTTAGGAAAATTGCATTTTTGTTGCATTCTTGTTAAAATTGTATTTTATATATACATTGTTATATATTATAATTTCTGTGAAATGATTCGAAAAGCACATTTTATATACCAATATAAATAAACCTGCACTATTTTTGGAATACATCCTTTATAGATATCCTTTTTTATAGATATTTGAAAATATTTAATCTGTAAACCTGTACACGAATGAATGTACAAAGAAAATTTTTTTAACTGCAAATCATTTTTTATTTATTTATATTGCTTATCCGATTTTAGATAGTAAATGGAAAATTTAATTGCCCCGAAAAATTTTTTAGCAAAATATCATTTATATCATTAATATTTTTTTCAGATAAATGTTGAGATAATCATTGAAAGGAGATTTATATTATAAATATTGATGTGCATTAATATATGATTTATTTTAAATTCTAACTGCTACCAGCTGAGAGGAGTAATACTTTTCAGATATATTAGTTAATTTAATACGAAATTATAGCTACAGTCGTTGAGTAAGTCTCGCCATGATCTGATGTCGAATAATTTTGTAATAATTGCAAAATCAAGTTCAATTAAACAAAAGTTCAATGTAGTAAGAACTTTTAAAAACTCGTTTAGACGGTAGTTTCAAGTAAAGTATATTACATAAATATTACAAGCTTTAAGATTAAGACTATAATTTGTCAATAGAATTAACTCACTAATTTTAAATTAGAACATTTTATAATATTTTAATTAAAATTATTTTAAAAAAAAAATAACTATTATACGAGTATATTATTTGAAAAATAGGAAAAATGAGAAGAATAAATTTAAAAATTGATTTTTCTATTAATAGGAAAACCCATTATTTTGATTTGGTTCAATAAACTGGAACAATAATTTTTCCAATTTTTTTCCTACTACGATTGTACACTATACGATTTATTTTTTATTTACAATTATTCATCAAAATGAAGTAATTTTTGTTTTTTTGAAATATTTTCTATTTTGCTTTTTTTTTTTTTTGAATGCTCAGGCAATAAAAAATCATAAAAAAATGAACACATTTCTAATGGGAAAAAAGTATATATTGAAAAACCATTAAATTGATCGGTTCTTTTTTTTTCCATTTCCTGAAAATAGAAAAATTTTCGATTGTGTTGTATTTATAATAAATAAAATTTTCTAAAAAGTTTTTCATTTCATATTGTTTATTATTATTATTATTTTTTGTCGATTTTATAATTTCACTTATACTCCACACATTACGTTTCATTTTTCGTTTAAATAATTTACAGATCAAATTTGTCTTTTTACGATTCCATTTCATATTTTACTATACCAAAATTTGTGTTATTCTATTAATCATATTTTTCATTTTCGAAATTTTGATTGGTCCTTACGCAAAAATGCTTCTTTATTTTGTGAAAATACGAATTTCAGAATTGACTTATTTGAATTGCAAAAAGACGAATCGGACCTAAAAAAATTATATTCTTTTATTTATATACAATTTTCATTTATTTCTGCTTTTGTGTCCTAATCATTTTCTCACAAAAGAAAAACAACGACCTCTAAATTTTAAAATTGAGGCAAATAAAAAAAAAAAATCCACAAATTAAATTAAATCGAATTGAAATTTTGTGTTTGTGTTATTTTGTTATGTTTTTCCTTAAATAAAAAATAATACTTTTTTTTTTCAAAACATTTTTCCAAAAAAAATAAATAAGCATAAAATTTTTTTAAAGTAATAAAGAAAATACAACAGGAAAACCCAAAAGTAAAATTTTTTTCGTAATTTCAGCAAAAAAAAAAAAAAAATTGTAGAAAAATTGTTAAAATGATATTTCATTATTGTTTTTTTTTGAATTGGCAACTGGATCAACTTCAGTCCAAAATTTTCATTATTACTAATAATTTTTTGGCTGAATTATTTAAATGCTAATTACGAGAAAAGATCGAAATTTTTATTCTATACGAATTTGTGATAATTCGATGGCCCGGAATACTACTATCGTAAGTACAATGCAATTGGTATAGGACCTACGACGATAGTAGTATTCGGGCATTCGGGACCATCGAATTATAAATTGTTATTTTGAACAAAGTGAAATTTTTTTTAGGATTTGTTAAATAAATGAAAAATTTAAATTTCACTTTATTAGACTCTTAAAAGTATAATTAGAATTTAAGTGATGGGAAAAAAACTAATCACATATGTGAATAAGTAACAGCTGGAAATTATGATAATATTATCTGTATATCATATTTTCAAGCTGACTGAAAATATTTATTAGTAAATTCTAAATTTTCTAATGATGATCTTCAAAAAGTTAAAGTAATTTCATTAAGTCTAATTCCCTAATATTTAATTTTTTTTTGATAATTTTACAATTCGGAAATTAATTCGATGAACTTTTTAAGTAAACGGTTTACAGCTCTAAAAACAATTTTCCTAATGTAATACTAAATTAATATTTTTTTCTTCAATATTCATTTGAAAACGATGAAAGTAAAATGGTTATTGTATTTCTATTTCCAAGATTTCTTTTTTTGTTATTTCTATTTCTATTTCTATATTCGTATAATTTGTCGATGATTTTTCCTTATACGTGAAAACCTTTTATTTTAATGTTTTTTTTCTTCGTTTTTTCAATAAAAGGAAGTAAAAAGTTTTGATTTCATTTAAGTAATTTAATCAGAAAAATGATATTGTTTCATTTCATTTCATAGTATGAGAATAAACAATATATATAAAAAAATTATTAATTCATTTCCAAACAGCTAAAAAAAATCTATGGAATCATTTTAGAAAATTTCCCTAAAAGCCAAAAACATTTGAAAATTATTTCATTAAAAGGATGAGGAAAGATGGAACGAAATTATTAATCCTCCAATCAATATTTTAAATTCATCATATTCGTGAATGTAAATAAATTTTGTTTGTTTGTTTTATATTCATAAATGATTATTGATAAAATGATTGAAATAATCATCAGGTAAAATGGTGAAAATCATTATTTCAGTTCATTTTTTTATTTCAATTTATTTTTAGTTAGAAATTTTTATGTTATTATTTGATGGATGATGATTTAATTATTAGATTAATCCTTTTTAAAATATTATTTTGTTAAAAATTAAATGAATATTTGAGAGTTTTCACTTAGTAAATATCTCGCGTTGGTATCTATTTTGTTTAATTATAGTTAATTTAATTAAGTAGATAGTAAATCAAGTTTTGGATTCATCTAATTATATATTTATTAATATTAAATATAATATAATTCATATTCAAAAAAATGGTATAGATTTTGATATGCCAACAAAACTTGCAAGGATAAATTTTTGAAACTGAAATTCTCAAACCTTAAAATGATAGGGACTAAAATTCCGAGTAATTATCTTTACTGCCATTAAAGAAATTAGTGGGAAGATTAGAAAAAGTAGAGTATCTCTGGTTGTAAAAGTGTAATTTACATCAACAACTTAAGCAACAGAGTAAATACAGAAAGGCAATAGATAAAATGTTATGATTGAAATTTTTTGATTGACAGATAAACAAAAATTTTGACATTAAAACCATAAGTAATTTTCTTTTTTTTGATATTTTACAAAAAACAATTTAAATTTCTTATATTATTTATATAATAATTCAAAAACATGAAAAAAAAATCTAATTTATTTTTCATTTACGTAAAAAAAACAACAAATTAAGAAAATATGAAAATATTAATAAAATATAAAATTAAATTTCCCAAACAAAAATTAAAAAAAAACGTTATATAAATCAAAGTTAAATTGATTGAAATTTAACATTTTTTATATACACAAAATTTCGTGTTTCGTTTTTCGTCCTTATTTACTTTTCATTTTCTCAAACAACGCCAACCAAAAACAAAATGAAGTTTAATATCATCAAATGATATTTTTTTTTTCATCTGTTCTTTTGATTTTGATATCTTGAAGATATTGCAAAGAAGTAATACGCGATCTTTGGTTGTAATATATCGATTACCATCATATATTTACCAAAATCAAATAATTTTTATATGCACAAAACCAAAAAAAAAAAAATAAATAAAGACGAAGAAGACGAAGAAAGAAAAAAAGTATAAACAAATAAAGAGAGAGAAAAGGAAAATTCTAAATAAATAGAAAATCGAAGACGGAGAGAGAAAAAAGTAGAAAATATTGTTCCCTAAAGATTAAAAATCGATTTGTCTTAATCAATTCAATATGCTTTTAGAATGAAGAAATATGTTTCAAATTATTTCCATATAAAAAAAAAAAAAGATTTTCTTTATTTTTCGTCTATTTTCTTTTTCAAATTACAATTTTCTTTACTTTTTATAATAAGTTTTATATTTTGCGTACCCTCTTCACAGTCAACCAACAATAACAAATAAAATAACCATAAAAATAATTCAAAAATAAAATAAAAATAAATGTTTATAAAGTGAATACTTGAAAAATAGAAAAAAAAAAAACTTTATACATAAATACATAGATACATAATGTAAGTATATATAACATTATTATATTACGTATTGAAAAATTTACCAGAGGATACATATACTTTTTGTTACGTATACCATAAACAATATCTAAGCAACAAAAAACATATTTAAATATTTTTTTTTGTAGTTTTTGACAGAAAAAAACTCATGGGTGGCGGAAATTTAGAAATATTATGGTTTGACACACCATATAGTGTGGTTATGGATCAAGTTATACCACAAATATACCAAATATTTCATGTATGAGTGTGACATAACTGAAAAAAGGTCCTCGATAATTGTTGTGCTAAGATGGTCTTAGATATTCTTATCTCCCTTTCGATAGTCACATATATTTCGCTACTGATTACTTGTATATAAAGAAGAAGAATCATTTCTACGGATTTCGATTAATTTCGGACAACAATGGTTGAATTTATAGCCAAAACAAATTATATTTGACTGACAAAATTTTTAAATTGATAATAATTCGTCGTGTGAGAAGCGAATTGTCGTAAGCGTCATATAACGTATCTAACGCTTACGACAATTCGCTTCTCACACGACGAATTGTACCACCAAAAAAATTAAACAATTTGCCTTCAAAAATGGAGGCTAATGTTCACATTTTAATAGTCACCACCGCTGCACTAATAAACATATTAAGGTAAACATAAATTTGTAATATTTTCACGCACATTTGAGGTTAAAGAATTTATCACAATCACACCTGACTTTATCGGTTTTTATGTAATATAATTTTTTTTACTTTCGTTTCTGAAGAAGCCCAAAACCCAAATTTGAAGAATATTAAGTTTCTCCAACCACAAAGTTATTACAGGCTGATGGTAAAGATGAAAAATATATTGTGTAGTCAGGTGCAGAGAAAACTAAAAATGGTAAAAGTTTTTCGTTATGAGATATTTATAGTAAAACAGTAATAGGAAAATAAAAACTGAAAAATTATATTTAAAATACATTTTTCATTTTCCAATTTTGTGTGTGTGTGTGTGTTTTTTTTTTGATTTTGTTGAAAAATATCCTTTCAGAAAAGTGAAAGGTTAAAAATGAGCGTTATAACATTTTGTTTTAATTAAAATCTTAACCAAGCAAGAACCATGGAAATTTTTTAAAATAGAATATTTTTGTGGTACTATTTTTGGTTTTTAACCAAAAAAGTAACTATACTCTAACTAACTATATAACTAAAAGCAATTTAAAGGTTATATGAATTTTAAAAATTTTAATTGAAAATTATTAATTAAAATAAAATCTGTTTTTGACTTTTTGTTAAAAATGAATTTTATTTTGTTTCTGTAATTGAATCAAATTTATTATTTTTAAAATATTGTTTGTTTTAGCATTTTTATTGTGAATTAAAAACTATAGAAATTATCTGGAAGATTGTAAAGGAAGAAGATGTACGTAAAGCTCTTGTTCAAGCTGAAGTAGAAATCTAATTTAATTTTCTTGCATTTGTCAATGCATCAATACTCTATACTAAATATATATAGACTCTAAAATTTTTATTAAAATTAATTTTACTTGCACGTTTTCACATCGAAAATGTAATGTCAAATTATCATTAGTTTTTCTCTGTACAATATTTATTTTATATCATTTTATATACAAAATATCACAACACAAAATAACAACAATAAAATCTCTTACAACATAATACAAGTAAATGAAATAAAAAAAACTTACCTGAAGTTTTCTAATAATCAGATTCAATCTAAACTGAAATGCTTTATCGTGATATGTCATCATAGCATCACCATTTCTATAAATTCCTTCGATATTATAAAAAGAACCATTATATAGTAAAAGACCAGCTGAATACGTGATGAACAATGGTTTCTATAAATATATACGAGTATTTGTTATTTTTCTATCAAAAATGATAGACAAAAAGAAATATTTAAGTAAAAGAAAATAAAGAAAATTTATTATCGATGAAGAAAATGAAGAAAAATCCATATATAAGTAAGAAACACAAAAATGTTGAAATGTAAAAAGTGAATAAAGTTGTTATGAAAATGAATGAAACAAAGTAAACTTATAAAAAGGAAAAAAAAAAACAAATAATCTAATATAGAAGAAATAATTTTTTTATAATTTAGTAAATAAATAGAAAGAAATAATATGGGAAAAAAACTATTAAGGATTCAGGATGTTTCTTAAAATAAATGATCATCAATTTAACCAAAGAGAAAAAAGAAACTAAAAATAATCGCAAATATATATATATTTTTTGGGAGAGTCACATAATATATGTATGTATAGTTAGGAGGAAATTCAATAATAAAAATAATATCTATTTTTATCCTAAACTGAGTTATAAGGAAAATGAATACAAGGTGAGTTAAATTAAAATATACACTAGGACTAGATGATTATGTGAAAAATTTCGTATGCTAATTTAGTTCAATACATTTGTCAACTTAAAATTTAAATTGATTTCAATATATTCATTGATAGATAGTGAAATACAAAAATATTGAATCTATTTGTACTAAAAAATAATATGCTTATTCATTGACTATCAAATTATTTAGATGATTTCATTAACAATTTACTACTATTATACGAATTTAGTTTAGGCATAATGAATAAATGTGATTTTGGTGCAATTAAATATAATTAATTTCAAATATTTTAAAGTTTCCAGTTTCCTTATGGTATTAACAGAATATCGAATGTACCACCAATGACAAATTACATCATTATATTTAATTTTCGAAATATATTATCAATTTATTATTTATAAATTAAATTTGCATGGTTTTTCGAAATGACTGTATCATTTTTTTTTCAAATTCAATTAATCATTTCATAAATTGAACTAAAAAAATTAAAATTTTAATACTTGAAATTACTGAAAAATCTAGTCGAAATGAATATGCCATTTAAAATAATTATAGTATATAGAACCCTGTCAATTACATAAAAATTATATAATAAAACCAAAATATAAACCAAAACAATTTTTATGACAAAAATAAATGATGAAATATACTACAGGAAAGAACCACAAAATATTGTATACATATACATAATTTCTATATATATTTACCAATGTAATAGTCTCTTCCATGTCTGGCAATTTAAAATCTGTCATACCTAGTTCTTCTAAATGTGATAATACTAAAGGTATTGTTAAATCAACTTCCTCATTTATATTTGTCCATCCAATTTCATTTATATCAGTATTATTGACATTTCTTGTACCACGTATTTTAATATTATCACCATTACTAATACTACTACTATCAGAAATTATATTATTACTATTACCAACACTATTCAAATAGTCTTTTATTAAAATCTTATTATTATTAGTAGTAGTTGTTCCATTCATTATACTACTACCACGATTACCACTACCGGTAACAATTGATATAATCTTTATTATTTTTTGTGGCATTGACATAATTGTAATCTTTTTATTATTATTAACATTACTATTATTATTCAATCTCATATTACTGTTGCTGGTGCTGCTGCTGCTGATCATTTTCATCCTATTACTAAAAATGTTATTTTTGTTGTTATTAATATTATTGATTTTATGATTATAGTTGTTGTTGTTGTTATTGTTGTTTATATCATTTCTTACAATTGAATTTCGTAATATCAGCAAATTTTCATTTAAAATTGTTTCAGATGATGATAAAATTGATGCGGTTTTTAGTCCTTTTTCTGGTTCTGTTTTTGATTCTAATTGATGCTGTTGTTGTTGTTGATATTTTCTATTATTATGTCGCACAGTCATGATAACACTATTAAAGGATAGATAGATAGATAGATATATAGTAAATTTTTATTTATTTTTATTTTTTTTGGTTAGATTTATATTATGTTTTACCGGAAAATTATATACGAGAAAAGCTAATAAAATCAGTTAACCGAAATAATATATATTTTTATATGTAATAGTTGAAATGTATATGGAAAAGTTATTGTTCAATTTTCTTGATTTAATAGAAAATATATAGAAAAAAAATTATTGCCAGAAATATCGTTGGAATATAAATTAACTATAATTTTTTTTGTTGGTTCATTTTTATAAAATGAACGGAAATATATTTTGGTCTAGTAAAAATTATTTTTAAAAATCTTCAAATTAATATTATTTGTATTTTATAGAGACCATTTGAAAATTATAGAAATAATCATTTTTTTATATATCGCAGATTGAAAATTTGAAATATTAATTGTAAAAATAATGTTTTGTTGGATTTTATTTTTTAAAATTCATCCTTGCCCAACACTCCATTTTTGTACTTTTTGAAATCAAATTAGACTTTACTTGTGTCAAATTTATTATTCTTTTCCATAATTACTAATGTTTACTTTCGAAATGAATAAATTCGGTCTAGATTATGATAATTTAAATTAAGAAATATATATTTTTTCATTGGAAAGGTTAAAGTTCCATGGACTAGCAAAATGTGGTAAGTTATGATGTTACTTTGATTTTATGTTAAACAATTTCTAAACCGTAAAAGCAATAATTCAAAGTAATAACAAAATGTCTGGTCAAATTCAATCAATTTGTAAAATTAATTTAGTTTTTTATATATAAATTCTTCAGTCTCCAGTAACAAAAATTGAATTATTTGAACTGTAAGAAATCTAACAAATATTTTATAGTTCCAAATATTATGAATTGCATCATAATATATTTTATTGTATCGTTGAAAATATCAGGAAATATTAAAATTTTATTGGTCCCCAGAGAAATAGAAAAACTTAGTTGTAGAAAATATAGAATAAAATATTTAATAATAAAATTACTTTCCATTAATTTTTCTCTTATATTTTTCCCTTCATAATTAAACAAAATATTTTATTAAAAATTTTTTAATTCATTCTAATAGAAACAATATTTTTTTCTATATAATAAATTATTTAATATAATTTAAATTTTAATCATTTTTTTCGCAGCAACTCCAAATTTTGAAGGTTGAATTTTAATATTCTGGAATAACACAATTTTTTTTTAAAACTTGTTACGATAAACTTGGTTTTATTATCAAAATATTTAAAATTTTTGTTATAAGACTTTATAGTGCTGCGATCATTTATTATGTTGAATTAAAAAAAATAAGAAGAGAAAATAACGAAAAAAATCTGTTTTAGGTCTTAGCTTAAATATCGCATAATCGTGATTTGAATTTTAAAATAATTAAATTATCGTAGAAAAACAGAAATTATTTTTTTTAAGTAAGTAATTTTATATATACGAAATTTTATTAAGAAAATATAAATAGTCAAATTAATTGTCAATTTAATGTTAGTGGCAATGGTTTGAATTTCGAATAAGAATCAAAATCATTACTTTAGCTCGAATAAAAACAATTTAGTAATAATAATATTTCCACTCGATTTAACTATTGTGGATTTCATTTCATTCAAAAGATATTTTTGTCACCAATTTTTGTTTTTAAAATTTTGTCATTTCATTTAAATTTACTGGCTTGCTGGTACATGTATTTGACGACAGTATTGGTTGGTTGGTTGGTTCAAGTGGCGATTACCCGAACGACAGACAGGTGACTCCAATTAGCGCAATTGCGCCGTTTTGAGACCACTCCCTCTCGCGACCACTGAGCTATAGTTAAGGCAGATGTGGGCATAGTTAAAACCATCCTGTGGTATTCAGGAAACGAACCATGTCCTTAGGTTTTGTTCCGGCTAAGTCGCCAATGTTATTAAAGAAGGGACTACTTTTTGTCTCAGCTTTTAGTGCTGAAGACAGTGAGTATTTTTAATTTATACTTTTGATAAATTTGAAAATTCGTTAAATTCACAAAATTACTTAACTTTATTTCTGATATTGCCGAACTATTTTGTGAAATAGGACTTGGATTTAGTTGTACAAATATTGAAATTATTCTATCAGTTACACAAAGGTGCATAGTGTAAATAAACAAAATAGTATTGATACATCCTATTTTATAATAATCTATAAGTGGTGTATACTCATCCTAACAAACCCTTAATTTTATATAACACAATTTCCGACAAAAAGCTTTACCTGGATTATATATGTACCTTATATATTTATACTACTTTAACATGAAAATTATTTTTAATAAATCAGTTTTGTGTCGCTTTTATCGGAAATCAAAAGTTTGTTAATTTACAAAAAAAAAAAAAACAAAATTATTTAGTATGCAACAAGCAAAAATGTCGTTGACGTAAAGTAGGCGATAAACAAACATTTTTTGAAGAGAAGATTATTACCAGTATATGTACATATTTATAAATATAAACATAATATATAAATTAACTTTTAGTATAAAATGTTTATACAATGATTATGTTAATTTATGCTTTATTTCCCAGGTAGACTTTAGCTATTAAAAACTTTGTTTGAAAATTTCTTCAAATTTGGTAAAAAAACAAGCAAAACAGCAACAACTAAAGAAGTTCAAATTCAAAAGAATATGTAAAGTTGTGCGCGTAAAATTTGTTAAGAATCTTTGTTAAAAATAAAAATTCTTATTATTTTGTTTGTTCGTTATTTTTTTGGGGAAAACTTAATTAGCATTTTCTGTAAATTGTAAAATTTATTTTCATTTTTTTTAGCAAATCTCTTTTTTATATTGAAATGTATAGTAATATTTTATGAACAAAGAACTTCAAAGAAATTAGAGATGTTTTCTTTAATAAATTTTTAAATATTAGAATTTATTTTTCAGATACTTCAAGGTCGGCAAAGGTCAATTTACTTTTTAAATAAGTTGTTAAAAAAAAAATTAATTATGACTATGTATTTAAGAAATTTTTACATTTATAGAATTAACTACGATGATTGAATAATAAAATTGCAATATACCAATTTGGACTTTTTGCAATTGGACAATTAGTCTTTTTAAATTTCAAATTAGTCATTTTTGTTAATCAAAATCTAAGGTGTTTTTAGCTTATAATTTTGTTAAAATGTTTACTATTTAAAACTATTTTACATAATTTTGTAAAGTCTATACTATTTTAGTTGACTATTTTAGTTCAAATGCCCGACATTTTACACAGTTTAGAGATTTCCCAGACATTATGTTGTAATTGAATTATAAACACTGTAATACATATTAATATAAAATTAAAATTCTTTGGTAATTGATATTAAATTGATATGTAAATAATTTAAATAATAATAATAATATTCAGGAATTTATATTAAACAGTCTTTATGTTAAATATAGAATATAATTTATGTATAATAATTTAATTTGAGTTTCTCAGACCATTATTAATTAAGTAATTACGAAAGTTCAATAATTGCATATTAAATTTATGCAATTATTGATAACTATATAACCAGTCGAAGGTCCATGCAAATGTTAAGTTTGCAAAGAAAGCTCACAATTAAACAATTTCATTTATGTGGTATACTTCTAAGAATATTTAAATTTATAGTATAAATATTTACTAAATATTTTCTATTAAGGAATTACTAACTAATTGCTATTAATATCGTGAATAAACAAATAAATATTCTATAATAATTTTTGAGTCATTAAATTGATGTTTTCTTGACAATTTCTTGCCATTAACTTTAGGTTCTACTGATAAATTTAATGATGTTAGTTGAATTTCTATAATAAAATATATCTTTTTTCCCAATTTCAGAAATCTGGTTTACAAAATTGTGCGATAAAATGGTATATGTTTTGCCTTAACATTAACTTTTTAACCTTGACCACAATTCATATTTCGGGTTTATACATTTCTATATAAAAAAATCGATAAAAATTCAGATGCATATAAATGTAAATGAAATGACAGTAACTTAATTAAATGATAATGATAATACTGCAGCTAGTGATTCAATGAAATTACTTAATAGTTAAATCATAACTCATCAGTTTAAACAGACATTGTTATGTTTACATAGAGGACATTAATTATTTAAATATTTGTAATCAACAATTTGATGATTTTTTTAAATGAAAATCATTTGAACTGGATTTTATTACATTTTTGTTTAAATCTTTATTACAATTCTCCTATTACAATTCTTTATTTGGTATTCATCAAAAAGTGTTCATCAAAACCCGAATTAAATGAAAATCACATCCACATATTTGAAGTACATAATTTATATAAATTCCTGAAAATCTTTATATCAACTTCAACTTTTAATTTAAAAAAATGTCTTTAAAATATTATACAATAATAATCACCTAGAATCATTATCGGTTGATGTAATTGCTGTACCAAAATATCCACAATAAATTAAAACATTTATTAATATTATTATTAACATGATTGTAAATCATATAAAAAGTAAATTTAACAAATTAAATCACAATATAATTCACAACATAAATTTAAGCTGGCATAAAATTCAACTAATATTTTTTAACAATTATCACTTTTTTTTTATTTTGTACAAAATGATTATGTAAAAAATTTCAATCAATTCACATTCACAATAAATTTCTTCTATTAATTTTCAATATTATAAAAGATAAACATTGTGTCGTATGATCCATTCACATAAAAATCTTTCTTTTTTTTTACACGGAAATTAACTTCACTATGCTGTGCTGGTTCACATTACTTACACTTAGTTTTTTTTTTTAGCTTGATTGGAAAAACACTATTATAACTAACTAAAAAAATGCTGTGCACCTTGAGCGGAAAAAAATAAATACAAAATTGTTATGTAAAAATATAAAAATTTTCGCGATTAACAATAATAAAAAAAACGCTGTGCACGCAAATACAATCGTTCAGTAACTAAATTTTGTTGTAATAACGATTTTAATATTATAAAATAAAAATAAAAAACAAATTACTGTAGCATAATAATTTTATTTAACAATTTTTTTTGTAGTTTACTACCGCAATGTTTTATATGAAATGAAATTAACAACCATCAGAGCGACAAAAAAAGTAAAATATAAATGAATCAAAAGCAAAAAGTTGTTATAATTTTTTATTTAAATTAAAGTAATTTTCATTTCATTTGATTTACTCGTATACCAATAATTAATGGTCAATTTATTAAGTATTTTAATTTTTAAATAGATTTGAAGTAAAAAATTAAATTAATATCCGGAAAATATAAAAGTAAAGAATAAACATTTTTTTCTATGCTTTTTAATTACAAATTAATTAAACAATGAACTTGAACCTTTTATGACAATTTATGGTAAATTGTTTTGAATTATGATTTATATTATAATAACATATTGAACTATGATTAAATTCGAAATAATATTTAATTAAATAAGTAATATTTATGTAAAGTTAATTATTTTAAGTTAATATGTTAATTAATAGAGTTAATTATCTGACATTTTAATATTTTTGAGTATGAAACAAATATTGTGGAATATACATAGTAAGTAAATATTAATAAATTATAATAACAAAATTTTTCAATCCAAATTTTATTCTATTTTCT
Organism: Empis stercorea; assembly: GCA_949752835.1. Taxonomy (NCBI): domain Eukaryota; kingdom Metazoa; phylum Arthropoda; class Insecta; order Diptera; family Empididae; genus Empis; species Empis stercorea. The sequence goes on from OX457086.1 coordinate 3,386,672, forward strand.
TACCAATATGCTGATTGGTGTAAATTTTTCGATAATTTTTTTTTGAATATTTCCATCTCTGAGGATATCAAAATATGATAGTGTACATTTCAATATGACCCAAAAAAAAATAAATCGAATAACATGTAAATATAAAAGGATAAGTAAATATTTAAAAATCAAATGTTCATACGAAATCAATATGCGTGTGTCTTGGAAAACGTGTTACAGCTTCTATAATCTTTATTGCAAAACATTTATAAAACAAACAAAATAATATTTGTTATGATTATACAAATTTCCTTATAATAAATATATATTTCTATATAATAAAAGTAAATATTTCAAGTATTTTGTTTACAATTTAATAAAACTTATTAGGTTTTATTATTATCCTTGAAAAAAAAAATTAATTATATTCTCATCAATAAATACTCAATAAATAATGATCATAATAAATAATTTTATATCCTTTTTTATTATAATAATATTAATAATTATTTCCCATTGATTATATTTAATTTTATAAATTTGATTTATGGTTTAATAACCAAGAGAACATTCAAATTTTATTATTCTACTTATGATAATACTGTAATATTTGTATTAAAATTGATTATACATAGTTATTTTTTTCATAAATATATTTAGTATATGAATTTAATTTTATATTTGAAATATTTAATTTTAAAACAGAAAATTAGAATTTAAAACTCATTTCACTTGAAAATTGTTTTATTTAAAAAAAAATTTGATTTCACAACTCAAAAATTATGCAAATTTTTACATTAAAATATATCAAATTATTATGAATATAGTGTGATCACCTAAATATATGCAATTAATTATTATATTTTGATATGGAAATTGAAATTTTACAATAATGATACTTAGAGTAGTTAGTTAGTTATAGAGGGCGATTGCAGCCGCTTTGCCGTCGAACACTAGGCCACTATTTGACCCATAGGTATCCCTCATAATTTTTGAACACCTACTTGTTACAGCATCTTCCTTACATTCTATTGAATCCAATACTTATGTAGAGTAAATAAACAGGAGATGCTAAAGTAAATAAAATATGTCCGAATTCCGAATGTTTTGTGGGGGGAAGAGATTTTTCAAACAATTTCGACAATATCATGCAATCTGACAGCGATTCCAGGCAATCTGACAGCAAAATTACATACAATCTGTAAATTTAACCAAAAGAAACTGTGAGGAAACAGCTTGTAGGGGCAAAAGTATATACTATAGCATCTTCTGATATTAAGTAATGATAATGTTTCTCCACTTTCTATTATATATATTTAAAAAAAAAAAAAAATCTATTGCAACTTTTTTAAATATTTATAATCCTTGATTTTTTTTATTTAATTATAATAACATCTTTCTTTTTTTGGGTACTTAAATTCAATGAATGTTCGACTTAAATTTATTCAAATTGTAAAAAAAATAAAATATTATAAAATCAAAGAAATTCTTTTACAATTATTTCAGAAATCAATTTATTCAAAAATTATAATTTTCCTCTATAAATATTAAATTAATTATCTGGTGTTTTCAAAAATTTCCTTTCAAATTAGGTCATTTGGAAAAATTTAAATATATAAATTGAAGAATTTTATTTTATTGAAAATATGACACGTGTAATAATTGTAATTGAACTTTTATAAATTTGGGATTTTTGTTTTGAAAAATATTTTAACTATTTTATTTCCATGGTCCCAAAAAATCTTTGTCGTTTTTGTAGAATTATATTTGTAGGACTATGGTTTATTTAACAATCGTGAGTAGAGAAGACGTATAGAAATTTTATTATGAAGTAATATACAAATAATCATAGAAGACTTTTACAACAAATAAATTTATTTCATATACAACTTTTTTCATACTACATTCACTATATTTAAATATTCACATTAATATCTACATTAATGAAAAGCACATAAAACTTTTATATTTGAATATGATAGCAAAATTTTATATTAAAGCAAAATGAAAAATTGGATTAAAAAATATATAAATGCAAAGTATATATCTTCAATCTTTTGTATATATGATCACCAATAATGTCGTGATTCACTATAAAAAATATATTTCCAACTTTTCCCAAAAAAGAAAAAGCCAACAAAGTATTAACCTCAAAAGTGTGGTTTTTACACACTCTTGATATATTTTTTTTTGTATTCCACTCTTTTAACATAATATATTCAACCCAAAAAAAAAAAATCTATTTATGGTTTTATGTTTATAAAGCATCAATTTTAAAATATATTAATTTTTTTTTTGTATGTAGATATATAAACGTTTATAATATACATAATTTAATATTTTCTAGGGCTATACATATAAGGAAAATCCAACAAGGATATAGAGGAAGAAAAAACGAACACACTTTTCTTTTTTTTTTTTTTCAATATAATAAAGCTGTTGAAAAGCCTTACGCTTCAATTGATATTTAATGGTCTGAATTATTCTTGGTTGTGGAATATATATGTGTACATAGTATTATATTTATTATTATTATTATTATTATGTAATATTAAAGTAGATGAGTGAATTTGTAGAGAAAATATTTAATTTAAAGGACCTTAGAAGCTGATGAAGAAGAAGCATTATCCAAAATGGATGTAATTTTACATTTTGTTAAAATATGACACTCCATATGCTTTAATACTGAATGTGGTAAAAATTATATATTATGAAAATTGTGTCATTGAACTTCGATTATGTCTGGGAAAATATTATATCATTATGGTACATGTAATTCAATTCTATAGGATGGAAAAAATATATTTAGAATTTTATTAGAAGACATTTTTGTTTGTGTATATGCATATAAGATATAGAATGTAAACTATAATATTTAATGAAGTGATTTACAGAAAAAAAAACATGAGATAAATTTGTGAAATGAGATTATATATATATGTGAAAAATTTAGAAATAGTCCTAAAATTTTATTACATTATTATATAGTAACTTTGTCATCAATTTAAATAGAACTTTGGTATACCAAATTCACATTTTCCTAGTTTGAAATCAGTTTTAAAATTTATCAAATTTCTATAAATCGATTTATGATGAACAGAAAATATTTCAATTGTAAGATTTATATTATATTTCCTATAAAAGTATATGACAAAAGGATGGTATCATTATCAACTTGGATCATTATTATGATTCAAGCTTCTAAATTTCAGAAATTAAATTTTACTACATTAAATAAATATATTTTTGATAAAAAAAATAAAATGATAATAAAAAGAAATACTTTTCCGACACAACACACAAAAACGTGTATAAATTTATTGTTGGTATTTAATGTCCATAAAAACATTTACATACTTACTTAGTTTTTATATCTTGATTGACCTTTCCTATATCTTATAATGTCTGGAATTTTATTGTGGTTGAATCGATTTCTATCCAACTTTGACATTAGTTTTTAAAATATTAGAAAACCCTTTTTTGTAACTTCAGAAAAAATTCATCACTTAATAAAATTGAAATTTATTGAATTATATTATGTATTTAAAAATTGTATGATTTATAGGGTTAAATATTAATCAATAATTTTGTTTACATTTATATTAAAAATTACATTCCTATTATAACCCAAGGAAAAGTTCAAGGATATAATAATATTGTCTTATGGAAGAATTATTTTTTATTATAGGTTAAAAGCATAATTGTAAAGAATACTTTGTAAATATGCAATAAAATGAAAGTATACGAAAAAGAAAAATAATAATAATTAAGTATGATTATTGTAAGTGCCTATAAGAATCGTGAGAATTCCCTTATCAAATTATAATATTTTTTGTGTTATCAAACCATGGAATTTGGCAATGTAACTCAAGGACATTCACGAAAGAGAAGAAAAGAAAAAGGAAAAATGGAAAAATGTATACCTTTATGCTCATTGTATTGTCAGTTTGGCACATGACAACTCCTGTCTCGTGCATTCCCACAACCCAACACACGTCCGCAATTCAATTACAAGTTCCTAGCTCACTCCATTCGCTCACTCTAGCAAGAGGAGTATAACCAACCAGCAGCCTGCCACACACATAATGTAATATTACATAATTTAACAATTAAGGAATTTCCTTTCTCTTAACATAAAATAAAGTATAAAAAAAAAATAATCCGTACGCCTACATAATTAACGTCTTTAGAAATCTAAATATTTACATTAAAAATTAGCTTTTACTCTGCGATAGAACAAAAATTAAGTATTTTTTTTTTAAACACAAAAAATGTCACCTTTTTTTTTAAGTCTTAAAAAAATAAGAAAAATATTGAAAAACTTTTTCGTCATAACAGAAAAAAATATTGAAGAAGGAAAAAATTAAAAAAATGGAGATAAAAATTTTAATGAAAAAATAATATTTATGAATAAATTAAATATACTTGAATAAATCTACGTTTTATTTTTTTTGGTTGTTATTAAAATGTAAACCAACCGCATTTAAATGAAATTAATACCAAAACGATATTTAAATAAAAAAATATTTTCAAAAATTCAAAAAAGTATATAATATTTTTATAGTGTACTCTGAAAAAAAGTTAATTATGAGTAAATATTGCAATTATCAAAGGTAATATAAAGAAACTTAGACTGTATAATATATGGACTGGAAATTGAAACAGGATAACATGCCATACCAAAAATCTTGTACTCTTATTGACTCTTATTGATCTCACACAAATCATGTGAGCCATAGTATTCGAGCATCGCATTGCCATTAATTTGGGTACTAACTATGGACTGTTATAGCATATTCATATTATCAAAGATAGAGAATTAAATATTTCTCACAAAATTAACGAATTTGTACGAAAAATATAGTACTGTCAATATTTTGGCACATGGACATATGCACCGAATTACAATAACGATAATGAACAATATGTTGTGAACGATGTAATTATAATATTGAATTAACACTTTGAGTTGGTACACAATTGCGTACATCACTTTGTATGGCGCGTAGAATTGAAATTTGTTCAATGTTGAACTCATTCAAATTGGTAATTTTGTTCTTTGAACTGTTCTCTAAAAGGTCTTATACAAATATACTCCAAAGAACAAATTACCAATACAAAATAAATTACCAATACGCCATACAAAGTGATGTACACAATTGTTAAGTGACATGGCACGAGAAATAAAACGAATCCTTTTTCTCAGTTACATTAACAATATAAGTCGAAGGATTCTGCCCTCTCACGAGAAGAGAGAGAGAGCAGCCAGTAACCGTGGTGAGGAGATGTGAATTAATTGGTATTCTAGTCGAAATCACTGAAAGGTGCGGTTGCTGGTTAGTTCGCGGCAGATTTTAGTTTAAATATTAATTATTAAAATGGACATATATTTAAATTCAGTTTTAGTTAAGTTGAGTAAATCGTCGTTTAATACAATTGTGTACGCGCCGACTCAAAGGGTTAAATATGATATACTATTTATACATCCTTGAAATCATACTTTTTTGATTTTTGATTTGGCATACATTTTTACTAACAAGAACAAATTAAATTTAAAAATGTTTTCTTTAAATTTTCGAATTGAAAATATATTTGATTTCTAAATTCCTAAAAATTTATATAAATTCTATATATTAGTTAAATTTGGCATAAATTAAATTAATTTCTTAAAAAAAAATATATAAATTGAAGAATTTATGAAAAACATTATTCATTCTTTTCCCATTATTCAGTTCCCCAGAAAAATTTAATTTTTTTTATACATATTTTTGTTCTGTCTTTTATTTTATGGTTAATGGTTTTGCTGTCTCTGTCTTTTAATTTAAACATTATGTCCTTTAAAAATGATTTAAAATGTACTCAGGTGCCTGTGAAAAATAAAAATTTAATAAAATAAAAAAAAAACATATTATTTATCAAAAAGAGAAAAAGAGAAATGATCCTACTTTATTTTTGTCCTCGAAAAAATTTCTTTTCAAATTCGTTTATCTATTTTTTACCAAGAAATTTTCATTTTCATTAAATTTTCATTTCAGATTTCAGTATATATTGCGGTTTATTTTATTATTATGTTATAAAGTTATACATATACATATACATATATAGTTCTACTATATACATAAAAATATATTTTTTGTCATTCATGTTAGGTTAATTGAGATAATGAAAAACTTAAAGAAAATTTTTAATACCTTTTTAGTAGAAATTCTTTTAATAATAATTTTTCTTCAACAAAAATAAAATTTTAGAAGAAATGATTTTAATGATACATAATATTGATTTTATAAAATAATGTCTATGTATGTATTATTGAAGATATTCTATTTAACGTTAAATTTTATACCAATATTAGTTGGAAATTTTCTATAATTTCTACAGTGTTTTAGACTTAAATGCGAATTAAATAAGATTTATTAAAAAAAAAATTGTTTGTTTTGTACAACATTTAATTAAGAAGATTAAAATTTTTCTTAATATTCTTTAATAATAATCTATAAAGTCTCATTATTGAGGTATTATCAAAAAATTTAATATTTGCGATATGAAGAGCAATTTTCCAGATATATAAATTTATAATTTGAAATTTTAACATAAAGTAATAGCTATGATATTATCAATCAGTCAAATTTATTTAAAAATTATATTTTGTAAAGGAATTTCTAGAAATCAAATTTTACAATTTATATTAATTAAATATTTGACAAGAAATATTGAAAATTGATTATTATTTAAAATATTTAAATATATCAAATGTTTAAATAATTTAAGTTAAATATTTATTTTATTTTGACAGATTTTCCATTATAATAGAAGAGGTATTTTAATTTGTAATTGAAACATATTCGTTATTCGACAATATAGCTTTGAAGTTAATAGAAAGGTAAAGTAAATAAAATTATCATATATAAACTAATTGTAATTTTTTAATGTACGTGTATCTGTATGTATGCCTTATAGCATTGATAATTTATTATTATATTTCATTTATTACAAATTTTCCTTAATAATATATATATTCCGATTTGCTATTAATAATCTTCTCTGTTAAATCTATGATCAAATAAATATCTGCATAAGACTACTCAACTCAGTTTGAATTTCATATGATTATAATTATTACGTTATAATAGAAGTAATTAAGGAATTATATTTAAATTAATATTTTATAATAATTTAGGCTATGAGTAAAAAATAATAACATGAAAATGTTAATATATAAATATAAATATTATCATTAAATTTGTTAAATTAAAGTTAAGTTAAATTGAGTGACGGTTTGCTTTACTGTCGATCTGCCATTTTGTTTTTTGTCCATCTGCCATTTTGTTTGTTAAGTTAAATATGAGTGATGATTCTTGAGATTATGCATAAATCATACAAGTATAAGTACCGTATTACATTTAAATCAAATCTAATAATTGAACTAGTGTTCAAATAGCAGGAACTGTTTCCTAGATCAATGAATTTGGAGCTTTTTGTGAACGTTAATATAATTCTAATAAAAGTTTTGAAATATTAAATAAAAATTTTGAATATATCTTTATCGGGGATGTGAATTAACCAACTAAAAATTATAAAATGATTGTAATAATTAAGTAATTTGTCAACAGCAAATATGAAATTATTTCAATTCACTTAAAAAATTAAAAAATATTATTAATTTCTAATAATTATATAATGATTTTTTTATTAAATTAATAGTTAGTAAATTTGATGTAGTTTTCAATTGCATTTTAATTATAAATAATTTGTTGAAAGATTAATTATAATTTGTACAGTTTAAGTAAGTACAAATTTCAATTGAATAAATTTGATCTATACATAAAAAAGAAATTATTTATAATAAATGTTAAAAAATAAATATTATTTTATATATAATATTTATTTATGATTATGTTGATAGTGTTCTTTTATATATTATTAATAATTAGAATTTGGTTATTATCTTTATGGTCAGAAAAATTAAAATTAATATTCATGTGTGTTTAGTATATTTCTTACAGTAAAATGAAAAGGCACACTAAGGATGTTTTATCAAAATAAATGTATACATAATAATATTTTGGTATAATATATTAGAACACTTATATTAAATATTATATGTCCTGCAGGTGAAACTTCTATATTATATATATATTCAAACTAAGTGTATTAGTTGGATAAGCAATTATACATACTAGATATCTATTAGTATATTACAGGGACCGGAATGAATACTAAAATGTACAAACATATAAAATGTAATTACATACATTTAACTTAACGAAAACAATGTTATAAAGGAAATATATCGTTTAAGAGATGATCTTAAAGATATTTCAAATTTTAAATCTCTAAATTGATCGTTCAAGAGGAAATATAAATATAAATGAAAGTAATTTGAGTTATCCAATTCAATAGCTTACATTTTTCCTTAGCCTAAAATATTGTAATTTTTACCAATTTGATTTGCAAAAGCTACGAAGTTAAAACTGGGAAAAAAAAATTTCGTATACCAAAAAGTTCACCAAAATTTTGCAAATTGACAACGAAACAAATCTTAACAAATCTTTTACTATTCGTGTTATAATTTCATATAAAAACATCAATTATTTTCATAGTTCTTTTTTCGTTGCTTTTAGTAAGAGAATCCACAGTTTAAGTTTTATCCTTTGAAGGATAACAATACAATTTATCAAATAAAAAAACATTATTATCATCCCTGGTAATTTTCACATATCCTATATTTACATTATGTATAGAATAGGTAAAAAAGCTTCTGTATCCATAAATTAATTTTACTTTTCGTTTATAGTTTTAGAAAGTTTATTTTAATGAAAATTTTCATATTTATTATTATAAGTATTTAATATAGAAAATATTATATATGAAAATTTTGTTAATTTTCATTATGGACACAAATTATAAAAATTCAAATTTTCTATTACATATATAAATTCTTCAATATTATATGTACATATATGAATAAATTTATATACAAATTTAATTATATTTAAAACTTTTTATATTTAATATGTAGATAAACATAAGCTCTTCAATAAATTTACTAAACAATAACTAAAATAGATTTTTTATTACTTCATGGACATGATTTTGAAATAAATTAGAAATGATTTTCATAAAATAATTGTATTAAATTGAAGATTTCATAAATTTATTTAATTTTTTTGAGAAATATTTTAGTTTTTACCAAAACTCCATGGTGTTACTTAGTGTTATTAATTTATATCACTATCTGGAAAATCTTAAGAAATTATCCTGTTAAGTGGAAGTCAGGTAAACATAATGATATTCCATTTCGATAAATATCCTTTTAATTTGGAATTATTTAATAAAAAAAATGTATTAATTAATACTATAATTTATTTTTTTATTATTTTACAGAATTATTCAGGTACATCAATGTAAAAATATTTAACTCTGGTAAAATACCAGATTTTAAATGAAAAATCCATTTAAAAGAAATAATGCAAAAACTAAATTTTTTTCAGGATCTACTTAAAAAATCATTTTTCCACCACAAAAATAAAAGTCTTCTTCTAATGGTATATGACATTTAGTACATTTTACAAAATAATTTTGATCATATAAAATGAAACACTAACATAAAACTTTTACGATTTTGTAAGAATTTTCCTTTAGTGAAAATTGATTTATTTCTGAATTACTGTCAAAATTAAATTCAGAATTATTTTCCAAATTGATTTTATATAATTTTGTTGAAATTATTGATCAATTTTTCGATATTATTTTGATAGTAGCTTGTAGAAGCTTATACTAATTTTATGATCAAATTATTTAATGAAGGATATTTTTCATAATTTATCTATATAAAGAATTTACTTTTTGGCTGATCGCGTTTTCATATTATTTTTTATAATCAAAGTCGAACAGGTCGACGAATTTAAACTTAATAAGCACATTTATTATTGGAAATTGTCACGTAGGTGAAAATACTTAAAAATTTAGTAAATTTTTTTTATATGATAATAAAAAAGGAAAGAAGGATATATTCTAACAAACAATAATAATAATAATCATAGAAAATCTACAACGAACAAAAAATCTTTTAAATATTTGTCAAAGTTCAAAAGATATTTTCACTTTAAAAAAAAAATAAAAAATAATAATATTTTTTTGATTAAATTTTCACCTAGAGGGTTTTTTGTGTTTATATGCTATAAAAATTGTTAGCATAGTTTGCTGGCACCTTTTATATTATCATTTTTTTCGTGCAATATAAATTTTCACCGATACTCAAAAATACTATGCTAACGTATTTTCTTTTGTCCTGATTTTTGTTTTTTATTCTACCATAAAAAAAGAGAAGATAAGTCAAAAGTTTGTAAACAACGAACACAAAAAAAAGGAATTTTTAATGTAAAATTGAGAAAAATTAGAAAAGAAAAGAAAAAAAACTATGACGAGCGAATAATAAAAGAATTGTAAAAGGAAAAAATAGTGACATTTTTCTTTCATTTTTTTTACAGCTTTATTTCAATAAAGAGTTTTTTTTTATGCAAATAAAAATGTCGACTTTGATATGAATATCTTTTTTTGTAACACTTTTTTGTTTGTTTTCCTTTATTTCAATTGCTTTACTATCCATCTGCCATTTTGTTTGTCTGTCCATGTTTCCGTTCTTTTGTAAGCTTTTTAAAACATTAATTATTTAACATATGTTTATGTATTAATGTCGTTGTATATAACACATGCATTGTAAAGTTATAGAAACATAAACATTGTCCGGTAGATGGCACCTTAGTATTAAACATTTAATTTAATGAGGCAAATGGAAATGATTATGAAGCTAATGCATAGTTATAAATAAGATTCCCCGTCGGCGTCGATATAAACCAAATTCACCTATATAACGGAGAATGTCAATGTTTTACACCAAAAAAATGGCCACCGATCTTGTTTTTTTGGCGTAAAACATCGACATTCTCAAATATAGGTGAATTTGGTGTCTACGGACGGGGAATTTTAATTATAATAAGAATATTCAAATCAATTCCAAATATCACTAAATTTGCCCAATTTCTAGCAAAAAAACTTGAAAAAAAGTGTGCTATTAGGGAGCCACCTTCGAGTACTTCAATGTACTATAATACAGATTCTGAAAATAGAGATTTCAATCTTCATTTTAGTATATAGTACATAGATATTGGACAAATATTTCTATATTTTTAACCAACATGAAAAAAGAGTCCTTGTGAAAATAAGAACAAAAATTTATTCTACGTTTTTTTTTGCTATCACTTGGGCAAATTAAGTGATTTCTCAATTTCTAGTTTCCATAACTTTAAGCTACCCAGATTAACTTCTTTTTTCTACATATCCAATAAAATATATTCTTTCAAAATATATTTTCTAATATCCTGAATATACTACACAGCATCAGGAGTCTTTTGGTTTTCTATGTGTTGCTGTTAAGTATAAGAAAATTTTAGTTTTCTATGTGTTTTATTGCTGATAGTGAAATTTTAAAATCATAAATGAGTTTTTTCTTTCAGTATTATTATAATTTTTATCAGTTTTCTGAAAATATTCACACTAAATAATAAAATGTCATTAGTCATAATAACATAACTAATCTCTTTAACAATGAAATTCAATGTATAGTATTTCTTTGAAAAATAATTCAGAATTTTAATAAATTTATGCAATTTCTAAAATTATTTCAAAAAGGTAAATAAAAAAAAATTATAATTACTTTTATATAATTTTGAAAAAAAAAACTACCAAAATTTTTCTTATAGTTTTTTTCTTCTAATATTTCGAACAATAAATAAAAGAAAATAAATTTTTCTTCGTTGAATTTCTTCTATATGTTTTCACATCTTTTGAATACAAATTATTTTTTAGTTAAAAAAGAAAAACAAGAAAAAGTTTTTCCATAAATAAAAATGAAAACCGACCACGTGAAAAACAAAAAAAAAATACAAAAAAAATTCTTAGAAAAACCGATATTAGACTGAAAAATTTATTCCAAACCTAAAAAACCTATAATAATAATATAGCAGAGAGAAAAATTTATATTTCATGAAAGTTTTTTTTTTCTTTCGCTTCAGGAAAAAATAATAATAATTCGTGCATGATTTTTCTATTTTTCACATATACCCCTACACATAGCTGAAGTATTTGTAAGTATATTTATAAGACTTCATTTACACTGTCGATATTTTCTATGTTTAGTGGTTAGTAATTTCTATTTTTCGCTTTTTGTTAGACAAAAATGAAAATATGAAAATATTCACAATGTAAACAGCGATAACTATAATAAATAGTGAAAAGTTGTGTTTGTTAGAAATTATTGTAATACTCTCTTGTTAAAAGAAAATCTACACAAGGACGAGGATAACACAAAAAAAAAAAAAAAATTTGAAATTTTATTTATGTTTTCTGGCATATTACGTGAAAATCAAATTTATCCTTCAAGCGGTCTGTAGTTAAATTGAACTTTTTTTTTATTAAGTACATAATATAAATATCAATTCATTTAACATTTTATTTTTGAACAAATTTTTAGCAAAAAATGGTATAAAAAGTAGATAAAATATAAGATATATAAATACAAGAATGTGAATTTGTAGACGAATTTAATAAGTTGTTGTTCTTTATTTAATAAAGAAAATTAGAATTTGTTAATGAAAAATTTTTATTTCTAATTGAAGAAAATTTCGTCGAATATTTATGAAATATATTTTTGACAAAATTAATTACAGAAATTAATTTTATTTATTACGGCCTAATACATCAAAAGTAGACAATTTAGGCTATAAATTGACAATCAAGTATAGTCTAATTTGTCATAAAAGAAATGTGCAAAAAATTTACAATAGTTTGGACAATCATAATTTGAACACTACTCACAGTTCCCGCTCTGGCAATTAATTATTTTACTAAACCCTGCAAGAAACTATACAAACATTTTTCATTATTATTATTATTATTTTGTAACTATATACATATACCTAATAATTTACGATTCCTATCCACTTAAATTAAACCCTTAAACCTCAAAACACGTTTCAAACATAATATTTTTTCTTCTTTTTAATTTTATTTCTCCATTTTTTTTTTAGCGCATTAATTATTCTTTTCTATATATAATTCCTATAAATAAATTACACTATAGTATAGTAAACTTAAATAAAATGAATTTTCACCTTTTTATCTCATTCTCTTCATTTAAATTGATGTCCATTAAATTAAAGACAAATTACCTATCTCTTTTTTTAAACGTAAAAAAAAATATCATTTCGTTTTTTTTTTTTTGGGATGGTAATTATAGAATTACATTACACAATCCTTAAAAAGTATATTGTAGTAGCGAAGTAGATAGAAGGTTAACAGATTTCTCGCTATATTACCACAAAAAAACTTTAATTGCTTGCAATTTACAGAAAAAGTTTTTAAAAAAACCTTTTTTTTCTTTTTTATTTATAAATTTTACAATTTCGAATGATGATCGCGCGATGGGTAAATACAAAATATAAATTTATATTTATTTATTTCATTTTATTATATAAATTTTTTAATACCTTTAAGCAAAAATATTTTCCATTTCATAATATATAATTTTTTTTTTTCATTTAATGATTTATAATATAAAAAATTATTATCATAAATAATTTTAAGAAAATTATTTACATTTATTCATTTCTCTTTTTTGATGCTATAATATATATAAAAGCCTAATTAATAATTTTTCCTTAAAGACTAATTTTTTGGTATAACCACAGATAAAAGATATTTTCATTTTCGTCCTTTTATTTAAATACAAAAAAAAAATATATGTATACCTTTCCAAATATATATTAAAATTTATTTTCTTATTGTTTCTATAAAAAAAAATTTTCTTCATTATCCTTTTTGTATATATGTATTTGTATAAAAGTTTTATAATTTCACCAAGGACGAATTTTTGTTTTTTTGTATAACTTGGAGCAATATTAATGACATTTTTATATGTACATAAATAAAGTCAAAGAGAGAAATTAAAATATTGTCTGTAAAGTTAAAAAAAGAAATATTATTATTTATATTTTTTTATATAGTTTTAGGCTAGAAATTATTTAATTTGTAATCTATTTAAGTATACTAGATAGAATCAACTTGGAAAATCATTTAATGATTAGTTAAGCTTCCAAGATACCCAGTAATGCCACAACTTTATATACTAATTTACATTGTAACAATAATTCCTATTAAAGAATTTCTTAATTATAGTATACGAATAAAATTTAATTATAAATTATAATAATTTTCTTTAAAAATCGTTAAATTTTAAATATAAACTTGAAGAAAAAAAATGATAGAAAATTTTTATATTTTAATTATTAACATTTTTAATTATAATTTTGTCTTTATAAAAAAAAATTTTAATACTTAATTAGATTTTGTAGGCAATTTAATATGCTAATCAAAGACAATAATTATTTCAATATTTTTTTTTTTTAAATAATACTTTTACAAACAAAATTATAAAATTTAAAGGACATTCAGAGGCAAGACGACACACTTATCGCCATTCCATTTCAAAAAATCTTGGTAAAAATTTACACTAAAAATTTGATATATTTATATATTTTTTTTTATTAAATTAAATTTAAATTGAATTATATTTTCTACAATTCTATCATCAATTTCGGGGTTTTTTTTTTTGCTTTCTTTTTATTTCTTTTATTTGATTTGATTTTGTTTTGTCCTGGAAAATATTTCTGTTGTTCTTTTTTGAAAATATATATATTATATAGCTATATAAATTTTATGACAACATTTTTCAATTTAATTCTATATGAAAATGGAATCGAATATAGTAGAGATGAAAAAAAAACATCATCAATTTATATATTTCGATTTTCAGATAAATTCAAAAAAAAATTTTTGATAATAATATAACTTGGAAAAACACTCTTATTTTCATTTAAAACAAATTCTATTTATGTTGTATTACAAAATTTAATTATTTTAAATAAGTATATAAGAGTCTGGACATATTTTTATAAGTTGTCCTGGTGATGAAACTGAAGACATTTATATATATATATATTTTTTTTTAAAAAAACAAGTGTCTAATTTGTTGTGAACATTTCTTAGTATTTGTATTTCAAAAATTTACAAAATTTAATATGAAATATAAAAATTCATGTAAATATGTTTTAAAAAATTTTCCTTAAAAAGGAAACAGATAGAAACAAGAAAGATCAGTAAAAAAAGATTACGTAACAGAAATAAGACTACCGCCAGAATTAAAGAAGAAGGTCCCTTGTAACCATGATCTAATAATATAAGGTCTGCTTGATAGTTCTATCAAAGAAATATGTGACGTCATCGGCAAGAAATTTTATATGAAATTAATGCTGTGTTTCTTACTTGTGCTCAGATCGGTCTAATAAATCTAGAACTGTTTCCTATTTTGACTCAGATCAATCAATTTGAGAATCCCAGACATGTCTGCCAATATTTGTATTCTTCCCGGCAAACATTGTAGCATTTTTTTATTCTGAAAAATCTCACTGTTTCTTATTTTATAAGTCAGATTAATTTGATTTCCGATTTGATAGAATCTAGTTTCTAGTTGATCTACAGATTTAAATAAGAAACACACCAAAATATAATAAATTAAATAAAAGCACAGCCAACTAAAATATCTTTAAAACTTCTACAAAGCAAATCTAAGTCATTAAGAAGAAAATGGCGAGTGTCAAATTATATTCATGCCTTGTAACGACAGAGTTGTAAAAATGGTTTTCTTTATTTTGATATTGTCTGCATTTTAATTTAACAGTTGTTGACAGTTGAGATGTGAAATAAATGAAAATCATTTACCCAATTTTTTTATCATATTTTTGCTCTAAACTTGAAATTATTCTTCCATCTCTGTACAAAAAACTCTTTAAAATTAATATAATAAAACTTGAAAATAAATTAATATTTTTCAACAGTAAGTGGTTTATTATTAACTGCTAGAAAATGTCAATTTTTGCAATAAAAATTTTTCTGATTTACCTGGGCTGCAAATAAAATCCTCTTTAAATATCTATAGTAATGAACATACATACCAGGATTAAACACTTTAGATTGAATCAAAATGGATTGCCTTTTTGTTTTTTTGCTCAAGTATCTTCCTGATTTTTTTTTTTGTTTTTTGAAGTGTATTTATTAAATCTCAATTGATTCGGCCTATATAAAAATTTTCGTTTAATGCCATTTGATTGGTAATGAGGATAATAACAAAAAAATGCATTGATGTATAGTTTTTATAGTATTATACAGTTTACGCCTTGTACTACAAAATATGCAATAACAAATGATTTTAATGTACATAATAAAAGATATAGAAAATGCTGAAACATATTGATAAAATATTCGAAATTTTAACCTGGTTTTTTTTGGAAAGTTTTGGTCGAAATTATTACAAAATAAAAATTAGTAAAACAAATTTTTAACTATTCAAGTTTTTAGTAGACATTTTTTATGGTATGTACTAATATTTATTGCTTAAGCTAAGTATGCTGTTAGTTCGCACTTCAGGCTGGTAAAAATGATAGTAAAATATCTTATTTAATATAATAGCTGATTGGGAAGTAGATATCGGTAATTCAGTTGACATAACCGACTAAAAACAATTTTATACCCTAGCCTATAAAATTTTGTAGTAAATTTTTTACATTTTTTTCTAGCAATGCCATCTGTTTGTCAGATAAAGAACAGCTAAATTCTCAATTTTTTTTTTTGACTAAGAGCATACTTAGCTTTAAAGTGAAACATTTGTAGGATTATGTAATTTTCGATGGAAGAATATATTTCAAGCAATCTTAGATACATATTTATGATACAATTAAAATTTTTGTCATTAATTAAAGATTAAAATAATTAATTCTCATACAAAAAATTTTCCAACAAAATTTTTAAAATTCGATATTTCTAATTTTGATGAAATTATTCATGTACCTTTTTGCATAATTCTTTTATCTGCATTTTATAACATTGTATATTGTCAATAACCTGCGATAATTCTGAAAGCACTATAATACATATAATGTGTGATTCATAATCGTTTGGCTTGCACTTTATCAAATATGTTCATTTTAAATGTCAATTATTATATTTCAGAAAACAGAAAATACAGAAAAAAAAAATTATATCGGATGTAAAATTTTTCACATTTTCAAATGGAAAATCAGTATAAATGGAGAAATTACCATTTAAGAGCTAAATATTATTAAGCTTGTCAGTAAAATTTACTGAGTTCACTTCATCTATTAAACATTACTTTATTTAATAGTCAATTATATCTGATCAAGTTTATCAGTTTGCTACGCCATATATCATCATTTATTTCTCTACTAAATCGAAAATAAAAAAATCAAATTATAGACAAAACAAAAAAAAGTAATCAATTCTTGTTATTTAATTTTTCCTACTTCATTACAGAATTTTTTTTTGTATCTAATCAAAAAGAATAATTATTGTTCTTCGTATACCAGCTAACAAAAAAAAAAATTGAAAGCTAAGTTGTCGAAACTATTTTGACTCTGCAAAAAGTCTTCAAAACAGAAAAAAAAAGACAAATGGTATTTAATAAAAGTATGAAAAAAAACAAAAAAATATCCCAATAATTTTCCTATTTTTCTTTTAATATTATATTAAAATCGATTTTTGACCGCACGTAAAAGGCGATTTATCATTTTTCGATATGCTTGACTTCAAAAAGACAGACAATAAAAATGTATTTCTTTATATACATAAAAAGATATAAGATAAATGATATTAAATTATATTTTCATTTTTCTTATTTTTATATAGTTCCTTTATTACAGTAAAAAAAACTGATTTTATGAAATAAAATTATAAGACAGCAAATTTTTTAAAGATACAATAATATAAAGATAGAATTAATTTTCGAAAAAAAGTATCCTATTTTTGGCCTTCAAACATAATGAAAGCTTGTTCTTCGTGTTTTTTTTTCAAGGACTAAAAATAATTTACACAAAATTATATTATTTTTTTATATTTTGTTTTTGGGGACTAAAATATATTTTCAATTTATTTAGAAAAATTATAAAAATCTAAGAAATATATAAAATAACTTTAAAGATTAAAATTTATTAAAATATTATTAATCAGAAATTGATGAAGTTTAAAGTTACTTACACCATTTTATATTATTGATAAAATTGACTATTTTTGACTATCAACCTCGTTTTAAGTGTTATAAACTGATGTTAAACATGTTTTATTAAATCTTAAGCTAGAAACGGTAACCAATCAATCAAAATAGAATACTTTTGATAATTTGATAGAGTGTTAGTATTTTAGACTATTCTAACATAGATCCTTTACCAATTTATTTTTTGGCTTTTTAAGTTAGTAAAAAAAAGTACAATAATGACAAATTGTTTTTTTTTTCGCAACAGAGTTTTTCATTTTCTCATGAATGTCAATATTTTTTACGAATTGTATAATGATTTTTCTATCGACATGAAATTTTAATTATAATAGAAATAATGTGTTTATCAAACCCTAGTGTAAATTTATCATTATTTTAATATTGTAAACTTGTGTTTCTTTATGAAATTACAAACTATTCAAAATGATGATTGTAATATAATGTTTGCCAAAAAAAAATTATGTTCTCCAATAATTTTAAAATAATTTGAAAAATATTTAAAAATAAAAATATAATTTTATTTATTTTGATCAAAATCAATTTAAAGAAATTTCTTTTATTAACTTGTAAAACCTTAATTTGTCAAAAAAAAAATAGAGCTTTGCCAAGAATAATGTTTGAAATATTTTTTTAAGACTAATTTTACAATGTCAATATTTTTTGTCACATTATTCTAAACTAATTCACAAAGAGAGAAACATAAGTTTGTGTTTATGATTAATGAAAAAATCAGTAATCACATAAAGTGATTTGTGACTATCAATTTTGCATAGAAATTTCTTTGCAATATTATAATATGTGATAGCTGGATAGTCACAAATCACTTTATGTGATTCCACTACTGATTTTATGGTTGGTTGGTGTCTCTCTGTTTGTCTCTGTTTGTCTCTGTTTGTTATTTTCATAAATCTGAGAGAGAAAAAAGCTCAAATGAAAATGAAAATGCCTACAATGTAAGATTAGTGTAAAATACAAATTTCATCTTATATAATAAATATTTATAATATATTTTTGTCTTCTTTCTTATTCAGCCAAAGGTACATTATCATGTTAGACTTATTTTTTTATATATACATTATGTAATTCAGGACTCAAAAAAAGGAATATTTTATTTATATAAATTATGTAGACATATACAAATTTTAAAAAAATATATATTTATAGTACATATTGTTGGTCCTTTTTATTATTCAAATCATGTTTAACGAATTTTTTTTTTTCGATTATATACAATTTTATGTGGTGTGGAGAATATTTGTTTTGTGTGTGTATGTTTTGTATTTTCTGTTTTGTTGTCAATGTTAACACGAATGTAAAATCAATATTAGATTTTTTTTTTTTTTTGTTATTTAAAATGTAATCATAAATTTTACAAAATGAATTGTTTATGCCAACCAAAAAAAAAAACAGAAGAAGAAGAAGGAAATTCAAAAAAAAGGATATTTAAAATAAAATATTTTAATGTTCCCTTAATTTTTTTGTGTCTCAGACATGACATTCAAAATCTAAATTGAATTAAATATTTATATATAAAGATAGAGAGAGAGAGACACAAAAATTAAGGACTTAAAGGAAATTATTATATTAGGAGTATAATATTTTTTTTGCCAAAAATTTTTATATTTTGATTGAATTAAAGTATTAATAAAGTATATTATAAAAATTGTAATATTATAAGTATTATCCCAAGGATCTAAGAAATTTATAGAATTTATTATGGGAATAATTATATGTATTGGATTTGTAAATGTCCTTATAGAATTAATAAAAAAAAAAAAAGTTTTGTTATGGTTAATAATATTGAAATTTTGTTCATTTTGATAATTAAATTATTCAATATTGCTTTTGTATATTTTCAGAACTAATTGAAAATTTTTGTTAAGTATAATAGTTATTGGAATTTGTCTTAATTTACAATCCTGTAGGTTGTAGTTGTGATCTTATTAAGTCAAAGCATAACAAGGATAATTCATTTTCTAATAACAAAAATTTGAATAATTTATTTATACCTATATTTTCCCTATAACCATATAACTTTTTCCATTAAAAAAATTTAAACAAATATTTTTGTTTAAATTTTATTTATTTAAATTTTATTTTTGCATAAATATTTAATATTTTTTTTGTTACCTGATTTTTGAAAAACAGTCTTCAAAATTTCCTATATACAATAATCATTTCTGGCTTGTCATCATTATACATAAAAAATTCGTTATGTTTTGCAATTACAATTTTTTTTTGATGAAGTTTGACAGATGACATGACAGCACAGAAAAAAAAAGGAATTGGTTTGAAATTTATTTCAATTTTTTTTTTTTTTTTATGTATTTTGAATAAAAAATATATTTTTCTTTATGAGTAAATCTAAATTTTCAATATATATATTTTTTTAACGGGTAATATGAAATGGCATTAATGGAGGAAAAACTTTTAAATGTTTTTTATGTACCCTAACTAAATAAATATTTAAATATATATTTTTTTTATAGTAAAAAAAAAACTCTAATTTTACAACTGATATAATATTTGCCTAGTCAGCTAGAAAAATGATTTTAAATAAATTTTTTCTATATAATTTTTTTTTTGTTTACTGTCTGCGAACTATAAAGCATAAATTTATGAAATAATTTGAAATATTCTTTACATAATTTGGTATTCAAACTATCTACTGTTGTTATTTAATTACAGGATATCAGAATTTAGAATAGTGTGCACAACTATACAATTCTTCAGATATCAAATACAGGAAGTTTGATAAAAATGATAGAAGAAATGTGTCCTGGAAATATTTGAATAATTTGCAATAAGTGTAAATGAAGAGTTTTTTTGTCCACTGATTTTTTTCATAGTATTTCATTAGTCAATGTTTTATGTAGACTAAATTTAAATAATATACTATATATACTTATTTCTACGATTAGTGTATTAAGTAGTTGTAGTATTACATTATTTACAAATAGAATCTGTGGGAAAATTAATGGTCAAAATATAATATATTTCTGTAATTTCCATAATTGGGTAAGCACTTACTACAAGACTACAAAAAAAAAAGAAATTGTTATTAGTCTTTATTTTAATTCTAAAAAATCTAAAAAGTAAACGAAAATTAAAGGTATTTAAATATTGAAACATAATAATAAAATGATAGAGAAACAAGAACACACTTATATATTTGTAAGGATAATAGATAAAATTTATTACTCATCCTAACATCTTCAAAACATAACAAAAGTTAGTTGACCTTTGTGGATAATAAAATTTATTCTCTCAAAAAAAACAAAAATTAACTTAAATAAACATGAAATTTTATTTATGTATTTATTGCAGATATATATCAAGGATGTATAATATATATTGTTCCTTTTTATCATTCTATATAACCCACCCAATTATATTTTATATTATTAAATAACATATAACAATATACAGGAAAAAAAAGGAAAAATATAATAAAATAAAAAAGGAAATCGTTGCAATTTCATCGTGTATTTATCCTAAAAGAATTTTAATATCGCATTCCAAAAAAAAAAATATCTTCATTTTGCTTCAATTTTTATGCCAGGATAATAAAAAAAAAAAAATTTTTTTGTTTGCAAAAGAATTTTATGAGCTTCTTGGACATAATAATAATAATTGCTCACAATGTAATATGAATGCGAAACTAACATACATCAATCTAAAATATATACAAAACAAAATATATATATAATATTAATAGTACTTTCCTTATATATTTTATAGTCCTTTAAGGATAATAAAACATTTCCTCGGAAAATTTCTAGATTATGGTTTGGTATTTTCTCTATTATTACATATACAAATACATAAAAGATTCAAGTTAATATTATGATATATATGTGTATGGTATAAATGGTCATATTATTTATAGAATTTTAGTTAACATGCTCTCACAAGATAATAATATGTGATGCCATGGAGTAAATTATGGAATTTTTTATTATCTCCTCTTCTTTTTTTTGGTAGATTCTTTTATGTTATTATACAAAAATGAAATATGCATTTTACTAAAGCATAGACTTTGTTATTGAATTAAAATGATATCAAATGAAGGGACGAATTGGAGCTTTTAATTAATAAATTTAATCTCATTATATATTATGTATAAGTAAGGAAAATATTTGATATAAAATTAATTGAACTTTTTATGTTTTATGTTTTATACGAGTACGAACTAGTTTTAGATAATAAAAATCATTATTTATATTTAATTTTATTAAATTATATATTTATATAATTGGGAAAATGTATTCAGAAGAAAAGTTTCGCAAATTAATTTGTTGGAAGAAAATGTAATGGATGGAAAAGAATCATTTTATGGGATATTATCGCGTCTTTTTCAGTCAACTGATCTTAAAGCTAGCTATTTGCCCATCTTAAAAATTGACTAAGGGACGTACAATATTGGAATTGACAGTTAGTATCTAAGCTTAAAGAATTTAATTATTTTAAAAAAAAATTTCGTTACTAAATGTACATTTTTAAAGCCTAGTAATTGGATAACATTATTCTTGAATTTTTAATTGGGTAAACATCAATGATCGAGATTATTAGTCTTTCCTATTGTTGACCATCAAACTATCATCATTTTAAAAAAAATGTGCCAATATGCTTTACTTCTAAATCTCACTATTATTTGTTTGCCATTACAATTTTGCTGCATTCAAAAATGAAATAATTTTTGTTCAAATGAATTACCCGAAAAATTTGGAAAATCGTCATCATTAAAAAAATATCCTTGCTTAAACTTGACTCATTAAAATAACCATTTCATTCATGATGCATGTAAAATGAGTTCTTTTATATAAATTCTATTTTCACTATTTTTTTTTGTAGCTATATATATGTACACAACAGGACGAACTATTTTTGGAGCAAAATCGCAAAAAAGAAAAAACTTTAATCCTAATGGGAAAAAAAACCTTTTATTTAATATTTTATGAGTTTTATTTTGTCTGCATTAATTTTATTATTTTCATCCTTATACCATAACATACTACCCATACAAAGTTATATAGATATTCTTTTTATGTTTACCCAAAAAAGAAGAAGAAAATTCTTTTGTTTTTAACAATTTACCAACCACTATCCTTTTTTTTTATGGAACAAAAAAAAAGTTTTTTAGTTGATGTTTTTTACCCTTGAACTTTCACATACTTACATAAAATTTTGGCCAATTCTTTGTAGGTTATTTTTATTATATATTATTTTAATAGTGTTTGTTTGGTATTTTCCTCCTTTAGTATTTTTATATATTTGCGAATCCTTTAAGGAATTTGTTATATGTATATGGTATTTTTATATATTTCAATGGAAATTCGCAACAGACTCAAAACTAACATGGGTCATAAAAATATGTATATGTAAAACTCTCGGGATTTTACTTAGTGTCACAATATTTGTATAACATAATTTTTGGGCATTTATATTTTTTTGAGATATTTTTGTGAATGGATGGATCATTGGTAATATTTCATAAATGGTCAAAGTTTGTCAGAGTAATGACATATAAATGACAATATTATGACATATTTCTCGATCCTTAACAATTTATTTACGAAAATTTTTCAATTTTCGGTACAGGGAACGGGTAAATATTATATGAGTCATTGATGATGCCATCAGTGGAAAAAATATCATATATACTTAATTTTTAAGGAGCTAATTTTATATGTTGTCGGATTATTGAAGGTGAGAACTTACCATTGATTATTGACGTGAAAATCGCCAATCATTGTAATGGTGATAATTCATTTCACATAAATTTATATAATTCGTTATTATATTCTACATAAAATAAATTACAAAAAACTTTATATATTATTTATATAATAATCAGAAATATTTCTTTTGGAATGTTTGTTTCATTGAGGTTCTTATGCAATTTTTTTATTTTTGAACATATATTTTGAATAATTTATAAAAAGAGAGCGAAAAATTTGTATATTTCCTGGTTTGGTTGATTATTATGCAAAAACTTTGTTGTGTTTTTTATTAAATTTTTTTCTTCTTTATATTTTATTATACGTAAACGAGCTGAACATCAACAAGAGTAGTCAAATCATCAGACAGAAAGTTGATTGCATGAATTTTAAGACTGAATATTACAACAACAACAACAAAAATGGTACAATATTTTTTTTTTTTGTTTTGTTTTTAATTTAATTTTTACTTGGGAAAAGGATCAAGAACTTTTTGACTCCGCAAAAAAAAAAAATTTTCGGTGTATGAAATTTTTATTTATAATTTTGTGTTGTAAGTATTTTTGTTTGTTATTTTTTATTATTTATATTATTTTGTTTATAATATAACCTAAAAAAAAAACACAAATTTTTTTTTTTTTTTACAAATTTCTGGCATCAGGATTTTTCGTTATTTCAAGTGTAAAATTGTGAAGGAGATTTAAAATGTATACTTTTTTTTAAAAAAAAAAAAACAAATAATTTTCATTCTGGGATTCGAAATATTTTCATTTTTTGGGTTTTTTTATACACAACTTTTTTATTTCCATTTTATTTTTTTTTTCGTCCTTATTGTGTAATGCAAATTTTATGCAGACATACAATAATTTTTTTTTTTTTACTTTTCTTGTTTTAATTTTGAATTATTTTATTTATTTACATTATTTTTATTTTTTTGGTTAGGATTTATGGTTCATTTAGAAAATGAAAAAGGAAAAAATTGTGTTGATTGTGTTGATGTGGTGGGGGCGGATGATGAGGGGGGGAGATTATTATTAAACAAAAGGAATTATGAAAAGAAAATGTAATGTTTTTTAATCATTTATTTTTGATATTTTTTTCTTTATTATGGTTTTCGTAGGAAATGTTAAAATATATTTCTAGATTTAACAATAGCGAAAATTCAAATTGTACATACACATATAAATATTTAAATATAAACAAAAAGTATTTTATTTTTGTAAATTGGTAATTAAGTACATTAGAGCATTTAGAAGGTGGGTTTCTATTTGCAGACTTTTTTTCAAGTTTTTTTGCTATAACTTTGGCAAATTTTAAAGGTAAGTGAATTTAATTTGCATATTCTTATTATAATTAAAACTCCCCGTCCATAGCAGCAAATTCCATCTATTCGAAATTTACCAATATAAAACAATTTGGTATCTATCGACGCGAAATTTTTATTATAACAAAAATATCCAAACAAAATTGAAAAATTTTAATTTGCCCAAGTTATATAGCAAAAAAAAAACCTAAAATAAATTTTGTTTTTATTTTTACAAGGACTCTTTTTTCATGTTTCCATTTTCTATATATATTTTCGAGCACTATAGTGTCCATGTTTAATTACTATATGTATAGCTCCATAGCGGTTACAATCGCTATCAAAATTACACTAATTTCTATGAAAAGATTAAAATTACTAAAACATTCTTTTTTTCCACTATCACTACAATATTTTCATTGAAATGTTTTGCTATATTTCTCATTGTTTCAATTATCCTTCCTACTAAATATCCTATTCTTTAGATAGTAAATAGTAGCATTAAAATCATTATTTGATTCTCTAAGTTCCCTCTAACGTTTACCAAATTAAATATAATTTAATATTTCCAACAATATTTTACAAATATTACTTATATAAACACTAAATAGTGTCCATTAGTAAATATGTATTATTATATAGTCTTAGTTGAATAATTTATCAATCTTCATTATATTTTGTCAATAATGTGTATAAAGCATACATGAATGAATAAATTATGAAAATATTGAATAAAAAAAAATCATAAAATTATACAAATTTTGTCATTTTATATTGTACATAATATATGAAAATCCATTTTAATGGAAACTCATGGATATAAAGAATCATAAATTTTGATCTATATAAAATATAAATATGTAATGAAACTTTTTTTATGCTGGCTGGTATATAAATGGATTTGAAATTTTTTTTAAAAAATATTAAAATAATGTAAAATATTTAATGTGGACATCTTAAGCTTTTAATTTAATTATTTAAAAAAAAAAATAATCTTACAAAAATGGTTTTTCCAGACTGTGAAAAGAATTAACTGGTAACACATTTTCAATTAATTTCGAAATTGTCCCAGAAAATATATTTAAACATATCTTTCCATATATGTATATAATTTCATTAAAAATTTATTACATTTTATATTATTCTCCAATTATATTTAAAAGTAAATCATATAATAATTAATTAAAACTCTGATATACTTAATATACATTGAAATATATAAAATAATATAATATTTAAATTTTTAATTATTATGCGCCAAATTTGAGTATAATTAAAATAAAAAAAAATTTCTGCGGTTCTTCCATGTATAAGTAAATATACACTAGAAAATTAATTTAAATTTTATATATCAAATTAAATAGCTCTGAAAATTTTATTAATATATTTTTGTATAAAATTATTTCTTGCAACTAATATGTATATATTAGTCTAGAGTCCAAAAAGTGATGAAAATTTAAAATGAACTTTTAGTTATGAATGAAAATGGAAAACTTTATTTTAATCAAAATATTTTTTTATTTTTGTTAAAATTAAATTTTAGTTATATATTATAAAAGTTTTATTAATAATGAAAAAATATATATTTTTGAATTTACAGGATGTTACTAGTAAATACTCAAAAGGATATAACTATAATAAAAATATTATCCGAAGCATATACCAATTTTACTATAGCATTTATATACTTTCTGTAAATTAATATTTTGTATAAATTGTATTTTTTGTAATAATAGTGACATCCTGTAAAAGTTTTAATATGCCTGCAAATCGAAATATAAAATGCTGTACCATATTGATTTATAATTTTCATTAGCATTAAATCCATTTAAATGTAAAAAAAATTATTAGAATAATATTAAAGTTTTAACCTAAAACCAATTTATTAATATTTTATTTAAACTTTTGAAAAGTTTAAAAATACAATTTCTAGTTTTAAAATATAAAATATAATTATTATTTTAAAAGGTTATAAACTACAAGTAAAAATTGTTGAATCCTGAAAATCATGAAAGATTAAACTTACTTTTAAATATATTTTCTGTTTGAGAATTGTTAAATTTATTTTTGTAATTTTGTATTAAAAATTACTACATAAATTACTATATGTAACGTATAATTTTATATCTTTAATTTACGTACAATTTGAATGTAACCAAAATATTAGAATTATTGAAAGTAAAGTATTCAACCAATTATGGATACATTTAAATAATTTTTAAAATATTCTAAATCAATTTTTTTTTTAAATATTTCCTACTACCAAATTATATATCCATTATTACTTAAATTATAAAAAAATATCCTTTATCATGATGATATTTAAATTATTTCCATTAAAAACTAATAAATACATAAATAACCAAACTAAAAAAAAACGAGAAAAATCTTAAAACTAAACCTCAAAATGACTAGAAAATTAATATCAAATAAACAGCACAAAAAAAAATCAAATAAAAAATTGAAACTATAATTTCCATTGCCATAAAATGCAGATAAATAAATTTACCAAAAAAAAATAAAAAAAAATAAAAATCATTTCAGATTAAACATGACATACTTTAAAATAGTTTAAATTTTCTGTTATTGTTGTCTACGTCGACACCCTGTCCTAATCTAAAAAAAAAAAACGATCCATCATTCCCATCCCAGATTCAACCACTTTATAATCAAATAATATAATTCCGCATTTTATTAGTCGTATATGTAGCGAGAGAGAGAGATCCTTTTTATTAATAAAAATTCGAAATAACTTATTTTGTCAAATTGTGTAGAATATTTTGTGACCTATACACCGATATTCTATGTTATGTCTATCCAAAAATCGTATTTTGACTAAGCTAAAAATATAAACCTTTTACTTATTCCTTTTTATGACCATAGTACAGCAGCATCCTTTTTGCTCGGTATGAAACGAAATTGAAACATTTTTACAATTACTACTACTACTATAATATAGGAGTCCAATATTATTTACAATCATCAGAACAATTGTATGCAAACAATGTAATAATGATATAATTTGAACGAAACACTGAAAACCTATCGAAAGGAAAGGAGTTAGTAAAAATGTATAATATCATAATTTCCGTTAAGAAATTTTCACTTTTGGGTGTTTGTCGGAGGGGAAATTTTAATGATTTGAAAACACAGCCTTTTTTAGGGCCATTAATATTAACTATATTATGTAATTAGGAGCTTTCATATGATAAGAAATACTCAAAAACAAATTTATTACAATTGTGTTACTAGTTTTTCGAGGATCGATTAAAAATATTCTATATAATAGATTTATATTGTCCAATTATAGCAATTTTAGTGTATACTCTTTGATATAGAATTTGAGAAAAAACTTTAATACTCATACTTAATTGATTATAATTTTTAAATAAACAAATCTAAATTAATAAGAACATTTTTCCATTCATTATAAAATATACTAAAAAAAATAGATTTCGTTAACAGGAGAAACACTTTTCCAAATAGAATTAAGATCATGCGCAGAAAATTATGCTTTGATATCATTTTTATTTTCATTTTAAATTGAATAAAGCAGTTTCAATTAATAATATATTTCTTGATATATTATCGAACATTAATTTGAATATATAACAATAAAACCAATAACATAATTAAAATTAATTTAATTTAATGTTTATTAAAATTTTGACCTAACTATAAATTCTGTGAGAAATAATTTATGATTAGATAACATACGAAGATATCAAATGAAAAAATTTACAATTTGACGATTAAGCTTAAAAACTTCAGTATTTTATTTAACTAGATAAACAAGTCTTTTATTATTCAACTTTAAGCTTCGTTTTTTCTTGAATTTTCACTATTATTTTGCCACATAATTATTTAATTAACTTATTTTTCGATTAAACAAAATCTGATCTTAATTTTGCTGTTGACAAGATAACAAATTTTAGTTAGAATAAAATATAATTTATGATAATTTTTATTTTATTGAAATTTAATTACTTTAAATATTTCAAAAATTTAAATGATTGAATAATTTTGGAAGGATTAAACATAAATTTACTATGATAAAAATCTTAAGGTATAATAATTTGTCATTTAAAATGAATAAAAAATATTGAATATGACAATATGGGTGAGTGGAGAATATTAAATATGCAATTAAATCTTAAGTAGCACATTTAATTTAATTAATTTTTTAAATTTCCTTTATTTTTAAAAAAAATTTAAACAAATTCCAAAGAGAAAACTTTTACTTGATTATAAAAATAAAGTATTACATTTTATTTATTCAACAGAGAAAAATATCCTTTTTATTGATAACTTTTAAAATAACTTTCTATATTCCTGACGACCTGACGTTTTTATTTTCTGTATAGTTACCAGTTTAATGTCCTTTATCTGATTTTTTTTTATTGTATATACAGTTTATGTCCTGTTTACTTTTTTACTAAGAAACTCCATTAAAATAAAAAAATATTTATAGTTTTTTAAGTAAACTTTTACACGTTCAACATTTTCTGTCAACATTTTTTTGATTTCTAGCATCCTTTTTTTATCTTAACACATTGGCGGACACAAAAAACCACGTGATTCAGCTAAAGAAACAAAAGATCACATGATCGGTCCACTGCAAATGCAGTAAGTGTCCACGAACTTGTTAAAAGAAATACAGTTACACGAAAAAAAACTAAAATGAATTTTTTTTTGTCCTGCTGCTATATCTTCCTTTAGTTATGTATAACTTTGTGTATAGAAGAAGCTTTAATTATAAATAACAAGTGAAAAATGTTGAACGGGTAAAAATTGTCTTACATAATTCTAATACAAAAGAAAAAGTAACAAAAACATTAAACTATTTTTTAATGATTTGTTTCCGTTTGTAATATTATTTTTTTTTAATATCATTTTTATATTGGTATATAAAAAAAAATGTATATATATATTTCCTTTTAGAGACGACGGAGATTCACTTATCGTTTATACACTTAATAAAAAAGCATTTTTTTATAGTTTCAATATTATTTTTTACACATAATAATATAATATTTTTTTCCCATCTATAACAATGTTTGCCCAAGAGAAATATTACATTTAAATTGTTTATTTATAATTCCCTTTTATAAATTTGTTTTTTTTTTATTATTATTTATATAAAATTAAATTTGAATTCCGTTTTTTTTTTTGTCTCCTTTGAAATGGAAAAAGGACATTTTTAATTTGTCAAGAGAATTTTGTAATTTTTTTTTTATAGAGAGTTGATTGAATTAATATTAAATTGTTATTCTTAAAATCAACAGAAACTTTTTTTTTATAAATTTATCACATTTTCCATTATAATTGTAAGAAATTGAAATAATGTTATGATTATTATATTTTTGAAAAGAAAATTTTCTTTTTTTTTCCCAGGAAAGCTTTGAAATTGTGTATTTTCTTTTATAGTCTATAATTAATGTTATCAGAGTTCTAAATGTATTTTTGAGTTAATATTAATGAAAATAATTTATATATTTTTGAATTTAAATTTTGTTTCAAATAAAATTTATTAATGTTTACTCATTTATTTAATATAATTAACCAATAATTTTAAATTTTACAATCATAAATATAAAAATAATTTCATGAATTCATTTAAAAAATTTATAAAATTTAATGAATAATTTTTTACTCGTAAATTATATACCAATAATATTTTTGATTATATAATTTATTAGTTATAAATTTTCTGTAAAAAATTGAAAATTTTTACAAAATAAATTATTATATTTTAAAATTTTAAAGGAAATTTTATTTGTTATCTACTTTTTATTGCACATATATTTGTTTTGTATATAAATATTTTATTACTTTGAAAAATATAAATTTATTTAATATTTATAAAAAATAACAAACCAAACGGAATCATAATATTTTCTCCAAAAAATCATATACAAAAATAAAATTCGAATTTTCTCAAGGATTTTCCATAATAAAAATAGGAGTAATATTTATTTGTTTATAAAAAAAAAAATCAATATGTATTCAAAAGCAGGTGATTAGATGTAAAATTGAATTAAATATTTATAATTCTGCAAAAAAAAAAAAAGGATTTGAATTGATAAAATATTTTATATTTTGATCCTTTAATTTCTATATAAAATTGAATAAATAAAATTAATTCAATCAATTTGAATTCAGTTCAATTCGAAGAAATAAGCATTTTTTGTATATTTTTATCCTTTTTATTACAATATTTTTAAATCGATTTATGCGTTTATTAAATTTTATTTTTAAAGCAAAAAAAAATGGTAAAACGATTTGAATTTTTAAATAAAAAATATTGTCATAATAATATTTTCTTAGATGTGTTAAATTTTTTGTATTTTAATTTATGATAAACTACAAATTTTTTTTAAAAATGTTAATTATTTAAAAATTTATTATAATTTTTCGAAAATTTTAATTACCAAGAAAAATATAATGAATTGGAAATTACCAAATTATATAAATAAGAAAACCACTTTTTATTATAAATTTTACAGATCCTTTGACAATAAAGATTAGTAGAATTAATTAGAATCTATATTTAAAATGTCAATTAAGTAATTTTTTTTACTTTACTATTTATTTAAGTTTATAAAGTTAAGTGTTTATATTCTTATATTATTTCTAAGAATACTTAAACTCGTAGACTTAAGACTTTAATTTAAGTTAAAAATTAATTAATTTAAATTTTCTAAGTATTCAATTAGACATTAGATACTGGTAATAAGGATTATACAGATATTTTTCCGATTATTATAGGTACAATTATTCTGTTGATTAACTTTTAATACCGCAGTCATATTAAGTGTTTTTTTTTGTTTTTTTGTTACTACGTCGTCGGGGCAAAACCACATAAGTCATTTTTTTTTTCAAAGTTTTTAACTGAGCTTTTCTGTCCATTTGCCATTAATACCTAAGTCAGTTTGTTTGAAAAATATTCTACAAAAGCAAACGGATCACTCATAAAAAATCATTACAAAGTTCATTACGCGTAAAACACTTAAGTCCTTTTAAGTCATTTGAACCATACTAATGAATTAAAATATTTTGACTTAAGTGATTAAGACCCATTTTATGTTCTTGATAGTTTTAGTCAACTGCAAAGCAATTAACAAAATCATTAAAAATATTTACCCCACAAAGTCAATTCCTTAAAAAGTTATTTAAAAAAAGGTTCTCCTGAAAAGTTACAAAAAATGACTTATGTGCTTTTGGCCAGACGGCGTATTATAGTTACATTGAAATTAAATAATTCATTTTTTAATGATATTTCTTTTTGATGACAAATGGAAAACATATATGTAATAATTTCTCAATAATTTCGTTGTTATTGTAAATTTACTATAAAAGTAAACTTAGTCTAATTAAATTACCCATTAAATAAAATTATAAAACAATTTTAAATCCTGTTTTAATTATTTAATCCTTCAAAAGTCCATAAAGAGAACTGGAAAAAATATAAATATACTATTCACTTTATCTTACACAGAAAATTTGTATAATTATTATTAATTCACAAGTTTGAAAAATTAGTTATACATATATACTTTTCCATTTATTTATTCAATAAAAAAAAATTTCCTATTAAATTTCCTTCCATAAATCCGCAAGTCCTTAAAGTACAAATTTCAGTTTTTCTTCTCTTTCTTTATTTATTTTTTTTATCTTGTTATCGCGTAAAATAACGATTAAATATTTAAAAAAAAAAAATTAAATGATATAAAAATTGTCATTCTAGAAATTTATTACTCATCCTGAAAAGGAATTTCTCATTAACTTATATACAGAAAAAAAAACACTTCTCCTCAGTAAATTGTCCCCAATTTAACTGCAGGGAAGAAAAAAATCTTCAACCATAAAAATGTGATTGTTTAAGGAGTTTTCTTTCCACTTTGTTCATCCATTTTTTCACACTTTTTTGTATTATACCAAAAAGAGGATGGGTTAAATAGAGAAAAGTAGATATTAGATAGAAATGAAGTGAGATTATTATTATGGTGTGGAATGTGATTAAAAACGGATCTCGTTTAAATTAGGACATACCAATTTTTTTTTATTATTTTTACCACAATCATCATCTTAGCCCCAAGGATATCAAGGATAATTTTTTTTTATCATAATTTTGTGCATTTTGTTTTTTATTTTGTTGTATGAAAAAAATTTGCCATATTGGATGAGTATTACTTCTTCTACGTTTTGTGATCAACTCAGTTATTTCATGATAACGAAGATTAAAATAAATGTTACTAGTTTTCCAAATAATGTTACAGTTTAAAATTATTTATTAACAAAGTTTCAATAATTAAAATACTTTTTATATATTTTTTTTATTTTTTAAATCTATTTGCCAACCCAAAGGGTGTAGCCTATGTTTTA
The DNA here is from genome assembly GCA_949752835.1 of Empis stercorea. Taxonomy (NCBI): domain Eukaryota; kingdom Metazoa; phylum Arthropoda; class Insecta; order Diptera; family Empididae; genus Empis; species Empis stercorea. Next base: position 3,420,231 of record OX457086.1, read on the forward strand.
TAGGTGGTCAACAAAATTTATTTCGACATCCAAATCGTAATGGAAGCACAATAGCTCGAAAACATTTTTTTTCGTAATTTCGATTGCTCCATAAAGCTTTATACTATGAAGATATTATAAAGCAATATTTTATTATAAATTTTCCTTAAGATAAGATAACAAAAAAATGAAGAAAAATTGCAATTAGAAAATTTTCTTTTTCCATATTTTGTAATTTTAATATAAAAAAGTTTTTGTGTAGACAACAACAAAATGCGTTTTTAGTTATTATAATTTTGAAATTAATCCTAGTAAACTTTATTTAAATTATAAAAAATTATTTGATTAGAAATTCTGATAGAATAATTATTAATAATTTTTTAATAGGGAATTTATATAAATTATTAATTACTATTATTTTTTTTGATTTATGCTCATTTTACAATTATCTATTTTTATTAGTTACTATATTATTTCTACCAGCGTGAAAAAAATTAGATAAAAATTTTATATATAATTTAATATTTTTTATTAAATATTTGATTATGAAAATTTAATATAATCTATAAATAAAATTTTATGATATTTTTTTACTATTAAATTTTATTTATTGATTGTGTTAATAGATTGTTAAATTTATTATATATTGCAGTTTAAAATATATTAAATCAAATAAATAGAAATATTATTGAAATTAAATAAAATATAATTTTAAATATTTTAAAATTTGTCTGTAATTAATTAAATTTTTTATTAGTTTTAATTGTGTTAATTTTACTATTTTTTTCAATTAAAAATATATGAATTTTGAATATTGCAACATTGAATTTGTTTTTTAAACATCTTTTAAAAAATTATTTTTCACTAAATCATAATATTTAATATTTTTAAATAATTATTGTAAAATTTGTAAATTAATCATTGCATAAAAAAAATAGTTGGAAATTTAAATTAACAATTTGCATGCCTTTTGGGAATAGTCTGGTCCTTTTCATTGAAGAACGGATTTTAATTATTCATTCTTGAAATGAACTTCACAAAAACAATCATTATTTGTTGTGTAGTGCTAAATATTGTCTTGAAAAATAAAGAATATCACTTTTAATACAAAATTTTGTCAAAAATAATTTTCAATATTAATTATTATTTAGATTTTTTATTTGTATTATTTAGTTATATTTTATATTAGATCCTTTAGTATTAGTTTGGACACATACTTGACAGTCTAGCTTAAATATATGACCTTATGTTAGCCTTATGGCAGCCATATGTGGTTCTACAATATAAAAAAATATATATATTAAAAATGATAATTTCTGAATAACTTTTTTAATATTTATCTTCAAAAAAGGAAAGAAATAATATTTTTTGCATTTTACATAATCGATTGTGAATTTTCTTCAATCAGATGTATCTCCAAAAATACGTCAATTGAAATAACACGAATTTAAATTCTGTATTACAACATTTATCGTAATTAAATATATTTTGTCTTACTACATAACGTAGATTAATTGAAATTGATTAATTTCTTTAGCAAATTGATTTATTACTAAATTTGGAATATTGGTATGTGTATTATACATATATATATCATTTAATAATCTAAATATTGTAATATTAATAATTCGTATAAAATAACAAAAATATCTATAAATAAAATTAATGTAACTAAAAATTTATGATAAAAATTAATAAAATTTTTGTATGATTTAATATTATAATTTGAAATTGAAGTTTTTCAGTTTGATTATCCAGAAAACTTGAGAAAAATAACTTAAGTCCTATACAATATTTACCATTTATAAATACAAAAATAAAATCTACATTAATAATAAAATTTCTGATAAATAAAAAAACTTTTTCCAAACAAATTTTCATCTGTTAACTTTCATTTGATGATTTATATTACTTATATTTTTTATTCAAAATCAAATATATTATATTTTTATTATTATGATAAATTTTATGAAATAAGTTTTGACATTATAAATATTGAAAATATTTTAACGAAAATTTCTTTATTCGTATATAAGTAAAAAAATTAAGGACATTTCGCTATACACCAGCTACACAATCTCCGGGACATAGTTTTTTTTTTATTATTATTATTTCCTGTCATTCAATTTTGGACGTGCTTGATATTGAAAAAAATACTAAATTATTTAGAAAATAAAATCAATAAAATAAACTAAATTGTAAATAAATAAATAAAAACTACTTTATAAAATTTTCACCCAGTTTTTCCACCAAAAATAGAAAAATTTTACAATTCTTTTGTTATTGATATTTTATGAGTTGTTTTTTTTTTCTCATTGTGGAAAATGTTTATTCCAAAAAAAAAAAATTTATCATTCAAAAAATGTTTAGATCATTTTCCGAGAAAAACGTAACGAAATGATAATAAATTTTAGTATTGGATATTTTATTAGTTGTTTAAATATTCAATTTATATACAATGGAAAATTGGTTATATTTTATGATATTGATACGCGCCTTATTTATACAGAAAATTATTATTTTTTATTCAACTGTATCGAAGAGTTCTGTTCCATTTTAGATAAACTCTTATGTGGTATATAGTTTCAATTTATTAAAATTGATTTTATAAGATTTCCATGTCAAATTCGTATTTTTGAAAAAATCAAAACTCATCTTACAAAATACAGAAAAAATCATTATATGGATTGACAAAATACCATATTCAAGACCGCACTTTTACTTTATCGACACTAATGAAAAAAAAAAGGGTGACATAATTATGCGCCCAATGAAAAATTTTATCTTTTAATAAATTATACGATAAAAATAAAATTCAAAAAAAATCTTAAAAATGTTAAGGTAGACAAGTCAATTGAAAATTTCGATAATGTTATTAAATTCTTCGTAAAATAGGAAAACATATAAATTGGTATTCAAAAGTAAAAGTTTCTCTTATTTTTTTTATTACAAAAAAAGAAAATCGTTTAAATTGATTTATTTTATTCAGAATAAGAAAAATCAATAAAGTTTTCTTTATTTGGATCAAATTTAGAGTTATTTTTTTTTATATAGATATAATAATTCAAAATGACTTTAGTTGATTTGGTCATACAAAAAGATATTTACAATAAAGTTTTGCTTCTTTTTCTTAAATAATATAAAAGCTAATAAAAACTTTATTATATTTTCCATAAATTACACATGTTAGGATCGTACAGGACTTCATAACGATAAACTATGTTTGTAAATGTTAGTTATATGATATAAGTTTGTTAGCTACTTTAATAATATTTTTTGATTATTAGCTTTATTTGTCATTATTTCTGTTTTTTTTTATAAGTTTTTGTACGTTTTTATTTAATTTACCAAAGATAAGAAAATAACATTAATCGGTAGATCATTTTTTTTGTCTTATGTTAATCAACATTTAGAATTATTACATATAAAGGCAATATTTACACCGACAGTGAATTTTAGTAAATTTTCAAACTAAAAAAAATCTTCTATTTCATCAAAATATACTTTTAATACGAAATTCGTCCTGGCGCATAAACTTTTGTTATACAATTTTTTGACGTCCATTCCGAATAAATTTTGTTTATAATCAAAAATAGAAAAATGATAATATTTAGTTTATATTTTTCTGTCTTCATTTTTGTCAGATTTTAATTTAATTAACCAAATTTTATTACCATCAAAAATGATTCTTGAAAATTACATTTTTACAATCTGAAATAATGAAAATTATATTCTTGTAAAATTTTATACTTCAAAAAAAAATTTGTAATTTTAGATTTTATTTCAATAAAATTAGAGTAACACGTCATTTTTTTACTTACTATGTTGAGTAGAGGGTGAACTTTAAGGATGTCTAACGATATATTACCTACACAAAACTAGGCATAGTAAAATCGTTTATGATGGTGGTATATACTCAACTATCTTTAACGGATTATATGGTGATGAAAAAGTACAATGTGACTTTGTTTTTTTAGGGTGTGTAAAAATGATGTAAGTAATATGGGATATCTGGGAAAAAAAAAGTTATATTATTTTTTTTAATGGTTATGATGTTGTTTACATAAAAGTCACAAAATTATTCAGGTCATAAAATTTACTATGGTTTTGGATATAAGTATATGTATATATATTTTTTTTGTGCTAAATACTTACTTTTTTCTTGTTTTTATGATTTTTGTCAGTATTAAGTATTTTTTTGCTTGGAAGCTTTAATAGAATTATGTAAATACTGTTTTTTTTTTTTGGTTGGGAGAAGATGACGATTTTTAAGTAGTTGGTATTTTTATAAGGTAATAATTAGAGTATTTTGGTTTATCTTTAGATTTAGGTTAAAAGATTTAAGTGATTTATTCTTAAAAATAAAGAATTGCTAATTAAAATTAAGTAATTGATTGTTAGAAAAATTACGTGATATTAACAATTAAAGTGGTTTCATTAAAGTAGAAACATAAAAAAAGTTACATTTAGTTTTAATAGTATACGAATAGATTGTAAAAAGCATTGCCATACTCAAATGATACTTACTTTTATCATTAATAGAAAAATACTCTATATTTATATTAATGTTATTCATTGGGTATGTGCTACGAGTGTCAATTGACAATCTTTTAATGATTTATCCCTTAATCAAATTTGTCAGTAACCGCCGCTGTCACAAATTTGTTAAATTTTCATCCTTTGACATCATTGCAGTAAAAAAGTAAGTATGGTATATAATTTTTCGTCCTTTCATAATCATGTGTATGACAAATTAAAACAGATCCTGCTAACTTTCAGAATTCTACATAATTTTATTAACATTAACCATTATTTCTTATACTTTCATTATATAATTTAAAATGAGTTCATTATTTATTAGAATGTTAATGATAACAATTTGTATATCTGGTTACTGCTGGTAGGAAAACTAAATGTCACCAACGATGTCAATAAAAAATTAAAGTGGAAATATTGAAATCTAATTGATTGATGTCAAAGTGCAAAAAAAAAAAAATGGATTTGCGTCACCAAAATAACTCTTGCACCCATTCTGCTAAACAAATATTTAATTGACATTTTAAAAAAATAAAATAAAATATATTTTTTTTATCAAATTTCGTTAAATTTTTGTTAATTGATTTCAATCTTTCATGTCACACCCTTTAAATTATCCTTTAATTTTTAACAAATTACAAAATTTTCATTTACAACGCACACTAAAAAATTTTGGATGCAAACAGAAAATTAATGCTTTCATTTATCTATATCTAAAAAAAAATTATTATTTTTAATTCAATTAATTGTAACAAAAATATCCTTTATTATCCTTCGTATACTTATATAACTTACCACCCATTATTTAAATGGATTTTATATATAAATTTTTTATAAAGGTCAAATACAAAAACAAAAATGGAAAGGGGTACACTACACAACCCTTTATCAAATATTCAATTTTTATTGGGAAAAAAAAATGGACATTAGAAACAATTAACCTAATGAAATATTTATCTTTCGGGGGATATTGAAAAAAAAATATATATATATTTATTTATGTAATTCTGTTATACCGAGTATAATTTAAAAAGTTATATACATATTTGTTTTATTGAATGGTAAATTGTTATAAATTGATAAGGGTTTTGCTGTAATTATACATTGATATTATTACGTTTATACCAATGATAGAAAAAATCTAATTATTGTTGTTGTGATGGAAAAAAGTCGTAGATATATTAAAAATAGCAAAAAATTAAGGTAATATACTATACATTAGCAAAAACAAATAATTTAAAGATTATGCGACAGTAAATCCTTATATACAAAGAATTTTTTCTCAAATTAAATATTAATAATTTCATTATGCTGACAAGTATTTTGTGTATTAACATTTCCAAGTCAAATTGGTCATTTTATAATTTCACATTGACTTCTTTTTACAATTCTTTCTAATATTTTTATAATTCAAATATTAGTATTGAACCAAATCAATTAAACACAGTCTGCTCAAATCAGAGTTTATTCTATTTCCAATTAAAATTCGTCCTATATCGCAAGTCAAAATTCGTCCTTTTGAAAGTTTTCTATAATTTTATTTGACTGAAATTATGTAATTTATTAATGGTAAATTGAGTTTTTTTTTTAATTAGATATATTTAATATTCCACTATATTTTTAAAATATTTCCTATAAAATATTTTCATAATTAAAAAATTTGTTTTTAATTAAAAATTTACAAAAATTCAACTCATTTAAATTAAAATTTTCTATAAATAATAATTTAAAAATTTCTCAACAAATTTTACGTAATATAATTGGAATTATAGATTTTATTTTATATAAATTAATTAAATTAAATTATTGATTTTAGATCAATTAAATATGCATGCCATTATAATAAAATAATATTATGTAGTATTATAAATTTCAATTAACCTTTTCTCATTTATTGTAAAAGGTCAATTATATATATTATGTAATTTAAATTCTAAGCATTAAATAGATATAAAGTCCCATATGACACACACAATAATAATAATGTGAAACTAATTAATATTATATTAACCCTTTAAATCCTTTATTGATAGTACAAACGAATTATAAATAAATAATTTACTACAATTTTGTTTTAAATAATCAATATTTATTAAAGATATTTTATATTTTTAAACAATAATTTCAAGTGTTATTAATTTTCACGACCAATACAAAAAATCAGATATTTTTCTTGTCAGATATAAGAATTTTTTCTTAGTTTAATAATAATACAAAAATCTTGTGTATATTAGTTAATTTAATATTATTATCCTTTTTATTTTGTATATTGAAAGTCAAAAGATTTTACTTAAAAATTATTTAGGCAAAAATTATTATGGATTTTATGTTTTCTTTTACGTTACGCACGTATCCTATGAGTATTGTATATAACTGTAATGTAAAAATAAATTCAATAAAAAATAAAATTAGTGTTAAATATCTAAGTCAGACCTTAAATTAATGAAGGGCAAAGTTTCTTAATGTATTTTAAGGTTTTTAAAGGTTTTCAAAAGGGAAACAAAATATTTAAGAGTTTTCTTAGGTATATAATTTTAATCGCTTGTGCGGTTATAAAGAAAATTTTAATAAATTATTATATAAAATAATGTAAATAATCCTTAAGAGAGAATATATACTCAAATTTTAGTTAATGTTTACTTTTTGTTTTCTTTAAAAAAGGATATAAGTAAATTTAAAAAATGATTCCTTAATATATTTATGTAATGATTATTATTTTGTGTTATTATAAGTAATTTTAAGGATTTTCATGATTATGTTATGCGGTCTTTAATAATATTTACAACAACAAAAAATTAACCACTTAATATGCAAATATGATTTTTTTTACCCCAATAAAATGATGGTTTTTTTATAGTAATTTGTATAATTATTTAATTCTTTAGTAAATAAATGTTTTAAAAATTGCTAGTTTAGGATCAAATATATGAATTTGTTATGTTTAAATTTAAGTAATTTTATTGAGACTTTTAAATTTGATTACAATTTATATAATATTTAGTTAATTTTTTCATTATTTTTGTTGTTTCGATTTAAATTAATTCAAATTAATGTTGCATAATCCAAAAAGTTTAAGGAGAAAATTTATATTATTTATAATTTACCAAATTCTATATATAGGTATTAGGTACAATTTTGCTCATAGAACAAAAAGTTGGTCAAAACTTGGACAAACAAGTGGAAAATTGTAGAATTAGTATACTTTAATATCTAATTAGTCTGCTAGAAATAACTCAAATAAATTTGGTACTTTATTTCAATATAATAATTAATTGTGTATAAATCAAAATTTACAAATTTTGATCATAGTATTAACTTTATACGCAAAATTTATTTTAATTTTCATTAAAAGATTAATTTTAACAAAAACATATCAAAAATTAATCAGAAGAAATTTTGTATATACAAAATATAAAACTTGTACAAATATTTACTATACAATTTTCCGCAATTTATTTATATTTCACATAGAAATTTGATTTCAAAACTTTATACAAATATTATTATCCTATCCATATATCAAAATCTATATAGTATGGAAATCTAATTTTGGTTAAAATTTTTAGTTATTTTCAGTTTTATGTTTGCGATAAACGCATAAATAAATTTGTTTTTCTGGTAATTATCTTTGGGATGGCTAAAATAGTTCTACTATATACACATAAAACTTAATTAACTTTTAAATCAAATTCAAATCAAAAATATATTCCATAAAATTATATTAGTATACCAATATAATATAAATGAACTATAAACTTTATTATTGCGTGTATGATAAAATTTCCATATGATAAAATTTCATTATAAATTCGATTTTTTAACTAAAAAATTCATTAAATATAGCATAAAATATACAATTAAAAAATTTTTTTTTATTTATATAATTAAAATTCACAAGAAAACAAAGCTATATAATAATTGAATTGTTTCTTCTTCAAAAATGTTCAAAGACAACACCATTAACCCAAACAAATTTTGACAATATCACTATATGAAACTAGAGTGGATTTAATTTATCTTAGATTTAAATTAATACATTTTTGACATTTATATATACACATACATATATAAAAAGTTTATTTTTGTTGAAAAATAAGAAACTTTAAAATGAGCAGTCAAATATTCAACATGAATACAGCATTTTTCCTTTTCGAAAATATAGCTAAAAACTAAGCCAATAAAGAATCAAAATGGATATATTTAATTGCTCAAAGGACCAATAACATTATACTGATGTAGAATAATATAGAAGGAGATAAATATATATTTTTTTTTTACTTCTTGAAATTTATATAAAATTAATTCTGGTCATGTCATGGCATTATGTTTTAGTTATATAAATATATTTATATATCTATATAATACATAATATAACCAAAAATTATATATTATAACAACATTTATTGGTATATTATAAATACAAGGATTTATTGAGTCTGGTTGTCCTTTTTGGTTTTTTTTTTTTTTTTTTTGTAAAAACTTTTCTAAAGAATTTTTTAGTTGAAGTTGATTTTAAATTAGCTTTAAATTGTATTTTAAATATATAAAAGATTGTAAAGTTCTTTATTAGTTTTTTTGTGTTGTTGTTAATAAAAATTATATAAATTAGTTACTGACTAATTTCATTACATTTATATATAAATATATATATACATATATATGTATATTAATTTATAAAGTTTAGAAATATTTTTTTGGTATAAATTAAATTGTGGCTTTTCTAGAAATTATACAAAAACAAAAATATACCAAAAATAAAGAAATTAGGAAAATTTTGAAAATAATTTTTGGGATAAAATTTTTGTGTAAAAATATTTATAAATCTGTAAATTTGTTTTCTGGTTTTTGAAAATTGTTGATTATTTAGTTATTTTTGTGTAAAGTTTTTAATAAATAAATCATTGAATTATATTCTGAAGACGCAATTATACAATGAAATATTAATTAATATTGATTGATTACAAAATTTTTACAAAATTAAACCAATAAATCGTTATATGGTAGTGGATAATAAAATTTATCATTATAAAATAGCTCCTAAAAATATTAAATCTTTTTCTGTTGTTGGTATGTAAATGTTGGATAACTTTTTATATTTTTTTCATAAAAAAATGTTAAATTAATATTTAAAATTATTTAACCTTAAATTAAAAATTATATTAATATAATAAATTAAATAATTTTTGGTTTTTTAACCTTCTCCACAAAATAAATAAATTAAAAACACTTAGCAAAAATGGTTAGTAAAAATTAAATTTGTATATAAACAAAAAAAAATTTAAATTAAATCAATTATTTTAAAATATATATAAATTTTAATTTGAAACCACAAATAGAATAAAATGTTGTATATGAAATAATATCCTTTATTAAGATTGAATTGGATATTTAATTAAAACAATATTGCATTTTATGTTACATTAGATTAAATAAATTAACATATTTTGCTAGTTTATAAATAAATATAAGTAGAAATAAATTTTGGTAATCAAATAATGTTAATATAATATCAGAGGTTAATATTAATAATAATATACTAAATAAATAATAATTATAAACATGTGCAAATATACAAAAATTAACTTCAATATGAAAAAAAATTGATAAAAAAAATAATAATTTATTGGTAAACTAAACGAAAATTGTCGAAAAGTTCATAGATTTCATAGGAAAAATATTATCAAAATAAATTTTTTAGTTGGGTTAAAGTTATAATTTTATACAAAAATTTTAATTTGGAAATACTTGAAAATGTGATATATTCGAATTATATTAATATACTATAGTAATATTAATTTAATTAATACTTAATTAATAATTAAATTAATAATTTAATTTAAGAATATTAATTTAATTAATTAAATTTAAACTCGTTATGGACTACTTTTGATATATATTTTTTTATTGGCGCAAAAGTGTTAAGAGTTGTACTAATGAAAATCCTAAAATCTACAAAGGAAAACGCTTCAAGGACGACTATAAATTTTAATATTAAAATACTAAATAGTTAAGAAATATAGTATATAAATTTCCATTAAATTTACCTAATAATATATTACTAATAATTTTGATTTAGTATTATTTTTTGATTTATTATTTATTATAATTATATTGGAAAATAATTTCCTAATATAATTCATTAATTGCATATCTTTAGGCGTTAATTAAAGTGTTAATTTGAATTTTTTTCTGTTTTATAAAAATATTTTTGATTTATTTACATACAATAATGGATTTAATCGCAATATTTAGGATCTTGTTTAATTTAACTATAATATAGTGAAGTAATTTTATGAAATTAGTATAAAAATTTAAAAGTTATTAAAGAATATTAAATTTTCTGGTGTATAAAGAAAAATATATTTCAGATTTACAAATTTATTTAAATAACTGACACTATTTTTTTTTTTTATGTGGGGAAAATATAGTTTTTTCTTATTTGAATAGTAATAATAAATAAAAGAAATAAACTTAAAATTAAAATGTAAAAAAAAACTTATCTTCACTTCTTTTTTTTTAAATTATTCTAAAAACTTTACTAATAAGAGATAACAATTCATGTTGCTAACTTTTTGTTTTGTACATATTTTTTTTTTTGCTATACTAGATTGAAAACAACAGATGCGCTTTCAGAAAAAGTCAGAATAATTTTTTTTTTCAAATAAAATATAAAAATTTATTCAAATTTCCATGTAAAATATCTTTACAGGAAAATTTGTGTTGTATATGCAGTTTTCATATTATATAATAATTGTTTCCATTTTCTTCTTGGTATTTTTTCCTTACTCTTGTTTACTGGTGGAAAAGAAGACACCAGAAAACAAAAGTGACATCTTTGACATAATCACGATAAAAATAATAATACATAACCATATTTTTCTTTTATCCTGCACAGTTACAGAGAATTACAAGGATTTTCTTTCATACTTTTTTTTGCTTAAAAGACAAAACTTGTTTTAAAAAAGTTATCACGGAATAAGAAAGAAATGAAGACACAGATAAAAAGAATTTCTTGATTTCAAATTTAATGCAGCTTTTTTTGGGGTTTAATCAATACAAATTAAATGATTTTAATTTGATTTTAATAATTTAAATTACTTTATCAGGTAAACGGAACCTCGATTCCTCAAGAGATGAAATTTTAATGATTTAATTCTATTATTTTAGACTCCTTTTTATCATTTTTAATGTATTTCTATTCTGATATTTGAAAAATTGCTATGCAATGGTGATTGGACGATGATCTACGTCCTGACCTAAAGCATAAAGTATTTAGATTATATGTATATGGTATACAAAGCATATATTTAAGGATTCAATTTCATTATTTGTGTCTTCGGTCACAATTAAGTTCTTTCTCATCAATTATGTGAATTAAATTGCAAAAAAAATTGTACGGATATTTGGAAAATGTTACTAATAATTTCAATTCGTACCAAATATTGGTGTTTCAAAACACTATCTCTAATTTATAGTTTTCAAAGAATGATCAACAGGAAAATTTATAAATTTAACTCTTATAATTTTAAGGAAAATTGACGAATTAATTTATTCATGAAAAGAATCTTTATTTTTTATATTTTGAGTTACAATTTTAAAAAGTAAAATTTTAAATCTAAAAATGCATAATACATAAAAATATAAAACCTCTTTTCAGAAAACTACACACATAATAATTTTTCAAAACTAATTTAACCAATAATAAATAATTTTAAAATTTATTTATTGCAACAAAAATTTCATGGAATTTGCAAAAGTTCAAACCAATATTGTTGGAAATTTATTGAAATTTACCACAAAATATCAAATGGTATATAAATATTCAATTGGAAAATTTTAATTCAAGCTCAAATTGCATATTAGATTCTTTTCTTCTTCTTTTTTTGCTATAATTATTATTAGGTTTCCCATTTTCTTCTTTTAGTATAATAGAATTTATTTCTTCTTCTTCATTATTTATTTTATATTTATTTTCAAAAATTTAAATGAAAATTTATTATTTCAATAGAAATTTTTTTTTTCTAAATATTTTATATATAAAAATTTTCTAACTTTTATTAAATCTTTCCCACATATAGAAAGTACATCACCTTTCTCTTTATGTTAAGGAAAACCTTTTATCATTTATTTATATCCTTCATGGATTTCATATGGGAACAAAACCAAAAAAAAAAAAAATAGTATCGGAAAAGTTTTCTTCTTCGGTTTTTCACATTTTTTTGTATTTCATATTTTTTTTTTTATTTTTCTGGAAAAAGTCAAAACTTTGTGTGAAAAACAATACCAAATAGAAAAAAAGTTGAAAATTTTCGATTGAACCAATAAACCATAGATCCATATTTGCCACAAAGTTAAATTCCCTTTAGGATAAAGAATTTTACACAAAAAATTATATACAAGTATCTCTAAAAATTTGGAAATTAAAAAAAAAGATGTTCGAAATGTAGTTCACCATTTTATTCTATCTAATATCGATTTGTAGAAAATATGACGAATTATTCAATTAATTAATTTATTATTTGACTTAAATCTTTCCTCGATTTATCCTTCTCATTAATCGTCTTAGATATTTTCCACCAGAAAATCTGCAAAAACTGACTTACATCCAAGTGACTTATACATTCAATTTGTTCATCGACATGATATTATAATAAAAAAAATAGGTGATCTAAAATGTTTTTGAATGAATAAAGATTTTCTATTCATTTCGTTTTTATTGGTTTATATATTTTTCAAGTATAGATAGTTTTTTTTTTTTTACTTTTCTTTTACTTTTTTTTTACTTTTCTCAGGAGTTCAGGTGGTTAGGAAAATCAATGAAAATTGAAAATATTTATTTATTTTATTTTTGTATAAAATGTAAAATTATATAATTACATAGTTGAATAAAATATATTTTTCTGTTGTTTAGGACAATGTAAAGTCAATTTAACTATTAAATTTTTTTTTTTTTTTTTAGATAAGTAAAAGTTCAGGTGGTTAGGAAATTGGTTAAGAGTTTTTCTTGTTATATTTTAATATTATACCGAAACCATCAATCATGTACCATGGTAAATAAAATGTATTATAAAAAAAAAATTTGTTGGAAAATAAAATGTTCAAGGATCTTTTGTGCCAAATTTATTATATAAAAATGAAAACTTTATTTAACTTTTGGTATTAGAAAAGAGAGTTTTTGATTGTTCCAAACTTATTTTTAATTTTAATTTTTCATTTTATTATAGATCTTTGATTTCAAAATTATAATTTTATTAATTTACATTTTGAATTGGAAATATTATTTTTTTGTTTTTTTTTTGTAGTTTTAGGTTCATTAGGCAAACGATTATTTTACGGCTGATTACAATGTAGCAAATGTCGAAAATGATGCAGATTATATGGGACAAGAGGGAACTCTTTAAAAATCTTTCTGGAAAAATTGATAAAATAGAAAAATTTTACAAATTAACTGAAAACATAATAATAAAAATTAATACTTAAAACAATTACACTTAAAATGCGATTAAATATTTAATTTAATTTTGATTTTTTCTTTTACTTTCGTTTTTATTTTAATTAAATTATAATTGAAAATACAAAATATAAAAAATTATTTGAAAATTTTATAATAACAAACTATACTCCACTGTTGAATATACAACAACAGAAAAAAAAGGAACTGCAACAAAAAAAAAAAAAACCAACCTAAAAAAAAAAGTTAATTTTCTTTATTATTATTATTATTTTTTAATTCAAGGATATTACAACACTAAAAACAAATAAAAGAAAATTTGTAAATGATGAAAAAAAAGCGAAGCACAAAAAAAAAACTTTGCAAAAAAAAAAAAAAGGAGAGGAAAATCTCTTATATTATCGAGAATTGTTTTTCGCTGTAATCCTTATGTTTACCACATTAGAACAAATACAAAATCCTTTTTTTTTTCATTCTTTTGAAATGAAATTTACTTTAAAAAAAAAATAATAGAAAAATGAATTTGTAGAAAAAAAAAGTATTTCTAGTAGAAAATCACTTTGGTATATTATAATCATATAAGAAAGCTATATGCCATCAGTGGTGTTACTAATATTTTGATAGTGTATTAATTTTCATTGATTTATTAAAAAAATGGTTTGATTCCTGAGTAGAAATCTATATAAGCAAAACAGACAATGGTAATCGTTGGCAGTGCCCTTTATGCAGACGAAAATTGCCCCTAACTACATATAATCTAGCTTACAGCCTTTTACTATGATATATACCACAGC